>QANW01004277.1:3665769-3758497 GCA_003254865.1 Dryas drummondii
GGGAGGGGGAGGGGGAGGGGGAAGGGGAAGAGGAAGAGGAAAGGGAAGGGGTGGGGTTGAGGGAGAAGGCTGGGGATGGGGGATAGGAAAAAAAGTTTAAGAAATTTTTTTACTCAAAAGTTTTTTAAAATATTATTATTTTTTAAATTTAAAGAAAAAAACGAAAATACTCCTGCCACGTCAACAGATAACGGTTTATTTGACAGAAAAACTAACGGATGTACTATTTTGACACAAAATGAAAGTTGAGGTACTTTTTTGCAAGTTTTCAAAGTTAGGGTATTAAATTGAAACAACATGTAAAATTGAGGTACTAAATTGTAATTTGCTCTTTTAATCTATATTGGTATATAATAATTGGTATTATTATAATTAAACCGAAAATAAATCGAAGATATACAAAAAATAAACCATAAGTATTCAATACCAAAATGAAACCGAAAATTAAAATTTACCAAAAATTATCAAATCGAAAAATACTAAAACAAAAAAATACCAAAATTTTTAATTTTATTTTGATAAACCTCAATACCGAACCAAATGGACCGATGGGTAGATGATAGGGGTGGGTGCGGTGCGGTTCAGCCTGATTCACCCTCGAAACCATGCGCCGCGCTGGACGTTTCTATACGGTGTGGTTCGGTGCTAAAAACCGGAAAGGGAGGAGAAAAAGCAAACCAAAGCAAACCATTCAAAGTGCGGTACGGTTCGGTTTGGTTCTCCACTACGGTTTTGAGTTTAATAAATTATTATTCATATTGGCATTTTTGGGGTGATTGAGATTTTGTTTGAGATTTGGGCAAATTTGAGTTATAAGTTATAACTATATATAAGATTATATATAACTATTATAGAGTAATGAGTATAGTATATATAACTATATACTACTATAATTATATATTACTTATATAGTTATATAGAACTATTGTAATATGTATACAACTATATACTAAGTTACTAACTATATAGTTATATACTAAGTTTATATATAACTCTATATGCATAAAACATTATTATATAGACTATATACTATAGAGTATATAGAAATAAATATACTAATTTTATTATATAAGATATAACTAAAATTATATACTAAAACATTATTATATATAATATTAAACTTATAGAATTATATAAAATATATTTTAGGGTCAAAAATAAAAATGTATAAAATGTGTACAAAAATGTATAAAATGTGTATAAAAATATATAATTATATTTTAAAAAAATTACACGGTTTGGTTCGGGTAAAATGAGCATGAAACCGGAACCAGAACTATCCATATACGGTTTGATTCGGTTTTCTCTTACGGTGTTGATTTTTTGGTCAACTTGGTGTTTTTTTTATTTTTTTACGGTTGATTTAATTTGATGCACCGGTTATTATGTCCACCTCTAGTAGATGATACGAATGTACTAGAAAAAGAAAAGGAATTCTTGTTGATTGGCCCATAAGGTCGTAAGCATCAGCGCCTTGCACGAAAGCAACTAGTATAGCATGTAAAGACGACTAAATCTTCCATAGGACATGCTCCAATGAGGCATCTCTCACATGAGATGAATCCCACAATTATATAAACCCCATCTCAATATAAACCCCATCTCACGTGAGAGATGTCACATTATTGGGGCATAATTGACATTGACAATTTGAATTGACAGTAGCTACCTTCCTTGGGCCTCGGCTGATCTACTGAGGGAGAGCAATATATACATACATACAAATTAAAGTACGTCATGCTTTTAGACTTCCAGCACACACTACACGTTAAACAAAGCCAGCCAACAATATTTGAAAAGTATTAAATGTCCCTGTTAGCTACTAACTACCTTTTTTAAGTACTCCCTTATCATCTTCAATTCCTTATTAAGCCAAAACAATTTCAATACTATTCATTGACAACCGACAAGGTATACTGTAGGTGAAACATCCAACATCCTTTTTCATGCAACCAATAAAATAGTACCAACTTACTTATTTCCTGACACGAATAATGCCAAAGACTTCAAAACAAATTTCAAAATTTTAGATCTTAAATAATATGACAGTAATTATATGTATATATGAGTTTATAATATTGTTATGTCATCTGTCACATGGTAATCAAAATTTAGAATCAAAAAGTTCAATATGTTATGTTGCCATGCTTTTTTTAAGTAAAACTTTATTCAAATGTATTCATAAATTTATAATTTACTAAGAGAACATTACGTGTCGAGTAATGAATGCTTTTTAGTTTTGGAAACACAATGATATTTTGAAGAGCGAAGACTTGTATAAGAAGACAATTAATTATAGCAAACAAACAAGGATTCTACAGCTGTGATATTGTGTATATATGCGATTTGAAGTTTGAACCAACCCTCTAGGCTCTGTCTCTAGTCTCGGCTGCCTTGAGCCTTCCTGCTCATACCTAGCTCACAACCGCGTAGAAGATATTATGATTCCCATGATGGCCATGCAATTCGAGAACACTTAAAACGTCATCTTCATTAGCTGTCTTTTAAGGTCCCCACCCAACTCTCATCAATCATATACATAGTTACATTATTTACATACACAACACACACACACCAATCTCATATGCACACGCATGCATACATTTGCCAACCACTGATTCAATTTCAATATCATTGCCTTCTTCCTCACTCTCCCTCATACTATATATATACCCTCACCACTTCCATGCATTTCATCAAACACTTTTCTCTCCAACCAAACCATTATGACTAAGATGGTATTGCTTGCAGTTTTGGTGGTTTTCTTCAACATTTTGGTGGCTGTTGCGGGCAACTTAAACCAAAATTTCGACATCACATGGGGCGACGGGCGCGCCAAAATACTTGGCGATGGGCAGCTTCTTACGCTGTCCCTCGACAAAGCTTCGGGTTCGGGGTTCAAGTCCAAGAACCAGTACCTGTTTGGGAAAATTGATATGCAGATAAAGCTTGTGCCTGGCAACTCTGCTGGTACCGTTACAGCTTACTATGTGAGTAGTTCATCATGTACATATATACTCATTAATTAATCATTCTCTATCTCACATACGTACTATGTTGTCATATTGAAATTTTCTTCTATCTTTCATCTAATCTAGTTGATGTGTGTGTATGGATTTTTTGCAGCTGTCCTCGTTGGGTTCTACTCATGACGAAATAGACTTTGAATTTCTAGGCAACCTAAGTGGAGACCCCTACATTCTACACACAAATGTTTTCACACAAGGGAAGGGTAGTAGGGAGCAACAATTCTACCTTTGGTTTGATCCCACCAAAGACTTCCACACCTACTCCATCCTGTGGAACCCTCAAAGCATCATGTAATTAATTAAATTAAACTCGAATATTATATTTATTGACTAGTCTATT
Source organism: Dryas drummondii (assembly GCA_003254865.1). Taxonomy (NCBI): domain Eukaryota; kingdom Viridiplantae; phylum Streptophyta; class Magnoliopsida; order Rosales; family Rosaceae; genus Dryas; species Dryas drummondii. Next base: position 3,669,139 of record QANW01004277.1, read on the forward strand.
TTGAGAACCAACCCAATATTTTATTGTTATAAGTATGGTCAACAAAATAAATGTATCGTACTAAACGTTTCTCTTTTGTTCTTTCTCAATTAGCTTCTCTGTGGATGGGACACCCATCAGAGAGTTCAAGAACTTGGAATCGAGGGGCATCCCATTCCCAAAGAACCAAGCCATGTTGATATACTCGAGTCTTTGGGATGCAGAGGATTGGGCCACACGTGGTGGGCTTGTGAAGACAGATTGGAGCAAAGCCCCTTTCACAGCCTCATACAGAAACTTCAATGCCCAAGCATGCATTTGGTCCTCAGGCTCCTCCCATTGTTCTAACAACTCACCAAACCAGTCCTGGTTGACTCAGTCACTGGATTCCACAGGGCAAGCAAGAATCAAATGGGTTCAAAAGAACTACATGATTTACAACTATTGCGCAGATACTAAGAGATTCCCACAAGGACTTCCTACTGAGTGCTCACTGCAGGCATAGAGTACTTATGATTAATTTCCTCTCCACATAATAATTGTAAAAATAAAACGACTAGGGATGTTTTTCTTTTATATTTATTATTTTTTGTTTTTTAGATTAAGCAATTGTAATAGTGCAACATGAACCATATATATATAAATAGAAAATGAAGTTTTGGTAACATGATGTCTAAAAATAATAATATTGGGTTGTTCGAAAAATTCACTTTTGATACCCAAGTTGTGGAAATGAACTTGATACATAATGAATTGATCATGATACCGAGTAGCATAGGACCTTGTTACGTACACAGCCTATTGAAAACTTGGTTTTTTCTTTCAATTTGTTAAGCTTTTTTTTGTTGAAATCAATTTGATATGCTTAGAGTAATATTTTTAAGTCCAAAGAGTCTGCTTGACATGTCTTTGTGACTAACATGATCCAGGACATGCTCATGTCTCACACAACTCATTACAAATGGTGTCATCTAGGAGAAAGAAAAAGAATTTCAACTAGGAGTTTTTTTTTTTTTTTTTTTTTTAAAAAAAAAAAAAAAATTTATCCTTTTTAAATATTACCTGATTTTATATAGAGATAATTATGTTTAAATCCTTTTAAAAAATTGTTTTTAAATAGAAATCGATGATGTTTTAAAATTTATAAGAAAATTTTTTTAATTCATAATAAAGTCTTTTATTTCTCCCTATTTGAAGAGTATTTCCCCTTCTAAGGTGTAGAATGGGCTTAGTAGGCCGCCCAAAATCTCAGAGTAAAACCTAACATAAAGCCGTTAAAGAAGAAAAATAAAATAACTTTTAATTAAAAACCCTAAATAACTACCGATTTTAGTCTAAAAAAATACTCATAGAGTATATTCACTCTAAATCTCCCTTTTATATATATGATGGTTTGACAAAATGAGTTCGTAGACTCCTAGTGGAGTCACCAATTATATTGACGTAAAATTTGAGAGAACAATCCAGATTTGCTTCATTTGGGCTCCTTCTCAATTCATCGTCCTCTTTTGAGTTTGCGTAAGTAGGCCCAATATCCTACAAGAACTTGACTAAAAGCCTTGAGGAAAGGTCTTGTAGTATCTTCTCTAGCTGTTCTTCCCATGTGATAATGTGTGAGACTCAGGAGGTGAAAAGAAACTGAAAATACAACAAATCTTGAAAGAGAAACCAAATTTAGCAAAGATTGATCCCATGTACTTTTGCTTGGTTCGTGTGTATGGAGATGTGGGGTTAGGATTATGAGCTAAGGATGGGTCTGATTATGGCTTGAGCCTAGAGAGTTTACTGTGTAGTGATTGTGGCCTAGTACTTAGAAGATTAGTGAGAACAAAATGTGTTGAAAGTATGACTGGGAGAGGATTTTAAGAGCGTATTGCATGCTACTTCTCAAATGCCTTAGCCATGGCTGAGGGGTGTCAAACTGTCAATTTATAGTGTATTGCAAATTTGTACCAAAAGATATCAATTGCAAATACTGCTAATTGTTGGGCTATGGGGAATTCATTAAAAATTACATAAAAAAATGCAAAAGCATATGATAGAAACAGCTGCCTAGTTTCAAACTGCGAAACCAATTGAAATGTGTAACTAGATAGTAGATACTTACATAGTTCCATAGTTCGATACAAACTCTTATAAAACTAAGGTTCACAATAGACGAAGAACTACTTAAGAAAATACATCAGCATTTCAGATAAGAAGTTCCATAACAAGAAAACTTCGAACCTGCAGGAAAGAAAACAAAAGAAAACAAAAAACCACTATGTTAGTAATCACTGCAGAGTATTGTAGTTGACAGCAGTAGCCATGAGAACTTTTCTTATTACTTCCTCAGGAGTATGAATGTAACTTGCTCTTCATGCTTTACATAAAGGAAAGCTAAATTGATAAATGAACTATTTTATAAATGAAACCATTGGAAAAGGCATTCAATGCATGAACTATTGAACAATTCTATTGCAGCAGCAAATAAGACCATTTTATATGAATACACAAACTTCACTATAGTAAACTGTAAAAGCAACAAGTCCACAACGCTACAAGCACTTATGAACAGACCAGTGTAACCATGTTTATTACTACTTTTTTTTTAACTTCTTGTTTTCCAAACATCTACTATCCATAAATATCAGCATTTCGTTTTTAACTTCTTGATTTCCAAATTAAGTTTGCACCAAAGCTGAGTTAAATTTAGTTACCAAGTTGTGTTCTGTGGGAACAGAAGCCAGAAAGACAATCAGCTAAAACAAGAAAACAAAAAAAGCAACAGCAATTTGACAACAAAACACCCAGACGAAGAACAGAAGCCTAAAAAGCTAAGAACGGCACCAAACCCACAACAAGAACCCCACAGAATTTTTTTTAGAAAAAAAGACACCCAAAAAGCTAATAAAGGAGCCAACCCCACAACAAACAAAAAATATAACACTTAGGCACTCATGTGAGAATATAACACTTAGCTAAGGTACTAGATCAAAATACAGAAAATCAAACTTTGTTGCAGTGCTAAAATCTAAGGGTCATTGGTCAAACAGAATTGGCGGCATATGCAATTGGAGAAGTAGAAAATAAAAAAACACGGAAAAGCAGCATTAGAATCACCTTACCTGTTCTTTCCCTCAGTAAGAAACTGCATCAGTCTTGTCGAGTAAGACAAGGCTCTCTTCGTAAGAATCAACAGAGTAATATTTATATTCAGAAATCCCAAGATTTTTAAATTGTTGGGTCACAAGGTCTAGTGAAACTAATGCATTTTTACCTTCTTCTGGTGGTACAAATAATGCAAATGCACTCCTAGCTTGATTAGCAAGTACCAACAGTACTTCACCGCTCTTCCTAAAACATAATGCCTTGGGTAAACTTCTTTCTGGACCTTGTGGACCGAGAGTTATCAATTTGGTCCACGACTCCTCCTTGCAATACTCTTTCATTACCCATATGTCAAGAAAAGAATCTTTGCAACCATAATCCATTATAAACAGAGCAATGGATTTTCCGTCTCCTGAAATAGACAATCGCAATCCCAGTGAGAAACTCCATTGGAAACTCCTTGGTATCATTATCTCACGAAATGAATCATTGCCCACATCAAATGCCAAGATGAAATAGTAATAAGCACCATCTATCAAACGCCGTGCCTCCCAATGAAGAGTCCCATTAACAAAAGCCTGGGGTGTGCATCCACCTATTCGACATTTGGGAGAAACAAAAGTAGGATTACTCCATGAGCCCATGGCTAGTGAGTAAACCTCAACAAAAGTTGGATTGTCTTCTTGATCTGTGACAAGTCTGACAACCTTATAGTCATTGGTCATAGCATCAAAACCGAAACCAAGAGTAGCATCATACCCGCCTTGTGTATTGAAGGTAACATTAGGCTTGGGAAGGGTCACTGACTTTCTTATAAATGGGTTCCATATTATGAAGTTGTAAGCATAAACCTGCAAATCATCTACAAGACAAACCAGCCCATTACAAATGCCGACCACACGGAAACATGCATTGTACGATATCTCCTTGGGAGCAATTGGAAATTCGATCTTGCAGTACTCATCAAAAGCATGGTTATCATAATGAAAAGAGTAGACCTCTTCTATTGGCCTCTTCATGAAAACTTTGTTGTCATAGACGTTGGTACAAGAAGCACTAGAAACACCGTGGAGAAGGAGGAGGTGAGTGCCATATTGGTCATTAGAATTGATTGTATGGCTAAGATGGGTGTCAATAAAACTTGGATTTATGATCATAGACCTCCATGACTTGCATACCGAGGTGCATTTGATCAAACCTTTAGCGGGTAGTCTAATTAGGATATTCTGTATGATTTCCTGAGGGAAAAAGTCCGACATTGCTTCAAATTTTCAATACCCTTGCTGCAATTCCCAGAGAGAATGACTGAGTGAGAGATAATCTTTTTTTTTTATTTTTTTCTTAAATTTCTTTGCATTCAAACGAAAGTACATCAAAGAATTTAAAATTAGTAATTTTCTTTGTCTAGAATTGATCTCAAATTAGTAAGAAAACCAAAAACTAACAAAGTTTTTTCATCAAACAAAAACTAACAATACTACTTAAAAATTATGCCTTTACAGGACATTTTGTTTCCTACATGATGGGTTTTTTCCCTTTGTGTTTTTTTTCTTTTGTTTTCATTTGCTTACCCAGACAAACCAAATGGCAAACGAAATAAAAAAAATATTAAAAATAATAAACTACTTCACTTTGCTGATTCTGAAACAAACTTTAGAGAGGGAGAGATTTACCTTCACAAGAATGTCAAGAATGCAAGCAGAGTGAGTCTTCTCCTTCCTTGTGCAGAGTGTAGATGGTGAGAGCAAAGGTAAAGACTATGACGTCCACAGAAACCCTAATGAGTAATGAATCATTTCATAGGGTGCTCTCTATTTATATGCTGATGATGCTGATGATGCTGATACTGCATTTCTATTCAAGCTTAAAGCTAAGTTCAGGGTTTATTTAGGACTTAAACGTACTGCAAAGCACCATGATGAACTCGCCAAATAATTTTTCAAAATTGCAAAACTTCCCACGAAGACTGTATATATATAAAGGATGGCCCACCACTGATATTCCAGCACAAGTTAAAACAGGCAAGGTAGGATTTTTAATTTATTTCCCGTTTTGCCCTTATTGATATAGAATTCATATGGAATTCACTTATATTATTAGATAGGGTCAATTAAAAAAATACCTACATTAATTGTCAATTTCAATTTGGTATATGAGTTTTAAAACTTAATAATTAAGTACACAATTTTTGCTTCATTTGACAATTACATACATTTTGTCACCTCTCTTATTAAATTCGTTGTTTTTTGTTTACATATTCATGTTAAATGTCATGTGACACTAGTGAAACGTGAGACACATCTTTTCGACATTTTAGATACCAGTATACTTTTTTCCACCCCATCAGATGGGTATTTTACTCTTTTCTCAACCTTCTTATGTAAGGTAGGCTCCGCTTACATCCCTCAATATTCAAACCTCATGTAAGCCAGTTAGGGGGAAAAAAATTGGGTATCCAACATTTTGAAGGTTCCATGCTTTTCCTTTTTTCTTTATGTTTCTTTTTTGCTACTACCTACATAATTTTGTTTCTTTTTAGTGCTTAAGCTAAAGCAATAAGCAATAAGCAATAAGCACTTTAGCATGCAGGTAGACATTATGCCTTCTTATTTGGAACACTGCAAGATAGCTCATATTATTCTAAAAACCTATCAAGTACTAATTATTAGATCACTACCAAATGATGACTGGAAAACCAAAACCCTGAACACCAAGATAATATAGCTCCCAACAAAACAGAAAAACCTTAAGCAATATCCTCATGACAAGAACAAAAATCAAATCTAATACCCTAAGCAACAAGCTAACACCCAAATCAAATACTAATCCTATTATGATTATCTGGTGAGTGCCAATTTGGCCATCCAAATAGCTAATTCATGCCTACATGTTGCATGACTTATGCCTGTTAACTACTATGGTTTATGCAGCCATGATGAACACAAGCATGCCCCCAACTCATAATACAGTACTTGAACTATTGGACCATATCCTGGCCAAAAAAAAAAAAAGAACCATAGGACCATATAAATTTGGAAACACACACAACACAACAAGCACCTGAACATTCATAGCACCGTAAATTGAAACATCAAATATTCCAAGACCCTTGGGTCAGGAGAACAGTAATCGACTACAAAAGAAGATAACAGTAATCCTACACTTGGAATGGAATATAGGACCAACTAAATGTGGAGTTAGGTTCATAGAATCCTTGCCTTTGCAGCCGCTTCCCCAAGGGCCAAGACTTTACACTTGTATGTTTTTAAATTACTCTTAGACATTCAACAAGGGTAATACTGTTTTACCCACCAGAGCCATGCTTTCCTAATTAACTCTCCGCATCAAATTTCAATAGTAAATCAAAATGATCATTATAATAGGGTGTACTAACATCATGTACAAAGAACTGAAGATTATATTTCCTAGTATCCACGTAGCAAGCCCTCTCAACATTCAAAAGCACTGAAAGAAATGTGGATCCATTTCCACCCAAAATTAAATAGTAGGATAAAAAAAAAAAAGACTGACCACATAGAGACAAATCATGTATGTCATGATACATTAGAAACACCATCACAATGTTCAAAGGTTTGTAATTTTTTTTTGGCCACATTCAAAGGTTTGTAATTAACATCACATGATCATAACAAGAGCTGAAAATTGTATGCAGATTTTGTCAAGGCAGTTTCTCCTAAATGTGATAATATGAAAGCATATTAGGAAAAAGGCATCTACTAAAGAAGCCAATGTTAAACAGTCTTTTTTTTTTTTTGGCCAAGAATGTTAAACAGTCTTATCTGGCTGCAACTAGCATCAATTTTGACAAATCGTCTCTAAGAATGCAGATAACAAAACCAAAAACACTAGTTTGTCTCCAATGTGATTTATATATTCACAAAGATCTCATTTCGATAAATATCAGTATATATTAAACTCCAACACAATTTGTTAGTAAAGGCTCCCAAATGCCAGCATATCCAGCCATGGATATCTTTACTTATTAATCAAGAAAAAAAAAAAAAAAAAAAAAGGACTCAACCATGGATTCAATCAATGGAAACAAGAATGTAAAGTTTGAAGATGATGAAAGGTTCAAGCAAGCACCCATCATATTTATCATATTTGTAAAGCTTCCAAACCTCATCCAGTCTAACCATCCGAACTCTCCAAAACCAGCTGGAATAGATGCAGGGTGATCAGAAAAGTAAAAATAAAATAAGAGGGTGGATCCTCAACCTCAGTGTAGATGCACAAAAGAACATGGATATAGCTATTTGGAAGATTCAACCAGACTAGTTAAAAAATAAGCACACAATGAATCGGTAGAAAGATAAATGCAATTTGATACATATATATGACATTGGTGAAAGGAAAACAGTTCAATTCTTCTTGCATTGTAGTTAATAGTTCTCCTACCTTACCATTTTGAAGACAGATTCACATCACCCTGTATTACACCCCTCTCGAATTTAAAAACACAAAGGCAAAGTTGCATCTATGAGAAACATAGATATTCTGACACAATTTCAAGTTTTCTCTATATGCAATGACAATATAGTTCATGACAAAATGTTACATGTTCCCTTCGTGAATGATTTGGAAATTCTATCACCTCTAACATAAGAATAACTGAAAAATTAGTTAAATACAATGCAGCACATGCTGAATCAAACACAAAAGGACTGCTATCCTAGCAGCTGGTCCTTGTTACCACTGGCTAAAGGGAGCCAAGTAAAATCAAAGACAAAGTAAAAGATCACAAACATCTAATTTTGAAAAGTAAGACATCGATTAAAAAGAAACTTGAAGAGTATAACATCCACAGAAAAAGATAATCATTCTTAGAGTATAGAACATTATGAGAATATTAGTAACATAAATATCAAATAAAAGGCACCATGCCAATGCGTCATTTCATTAAATTTTCTGAATAACCCAACATAATTGTTTGAATTAACTTTATGACCAAACCCAGCATAACATAGGCAACAAGGAAGATCACAAATGGGGCAATCGTTAAAGTTGTGTATGACAACTGAACAAAGAACAAATTTTTTTTAACTAAAAAATGACCATACAAAGAAACAACTCTGCTAAGGAGAACGAGATTTTATCTTCTTTATGCGCTTGATAACCTTCCGAGCCTTCTTCACAGTAACAACTCTTACTTTCACCTTTTTAGTTGGGGGAGGCATTTCCCTAATGGGACCTGGAGGTACTCCTTTCTTAAGTGCACTTCCCCTCGGCGTAGTTGAGGGAGGCAATCTTAAACTCTGCGGAGGTAAAGGGCTTTGGGGCTTCCACACCACATTATTTTTCATAGAAAACCTTACCTTCTTTGCATTCTTCTCCCCACTCTTTGCATTGGTGCCACCCTCAGCATCTTCTTCAACGGCTTTCTTCACTCTCTTTCTCTTCTTAGAGACAGCACCCTTAACAGCCACTGCAGGCAAATCACAGGCACTTGGAACATCATCATCCATGCCTGCTTCAGCAGCAATCTTCTCGAATTGCATCTGTAGGTTTGATATCACACAATCATTAAGTTTTATCGAATTGTCACCAGTAATCTGTTCATGATCTGAATTCTCAGGAAAAGCAACTAAATTCTCATTCTCCCTATCTGTAGAACTCTTCTCAGCGTCAGAATCCAAAATCCCATTAGCCTTCTTATTCTTATTATTTTTCTTTTTCTTCTTCTTCTTCTCTGCCTTTTTATCAGCACCACCAGATTCCTTTCCAACCTTATTGCATTTCTTCAAAGGTTTTCCAGCAGACCCATTGACAAGTTCTGAGTTACCGCCTGCAAGAGGAATCAAATTCGGTACTTGCTCATCATCATTGCAAACAACATCAGGAATAGAAATTTCAATCCCGGAAGATTCCAACTCTTTTTCCAACATCAAAAACTCATCATGCAAGCCAAATAACACTTTCCTATTCCCCTGACAGCACTCAGGTGAAGAGCCCCACTCATAAAACTTGCTCGAAAACCCCATCGTCAACCCAATCGACCCAAACACAACCACATCATAATCCAAATCGACCTCCTCCCCCAATTTCTTAACCTCCAAGAGCCTCTTCCCCATCTTCAGCAACACATCAAACATATTCCCCTTAATCTTCCCCAACAAGACCTTATCCGGAACTTTGGCCGAAACCCGAATAAAACCAACCAAAAGAACCTCAACCACTTCCTTCCTAACCGGAAGAAACGGCCTAAGCTCTTCAAGAAAAACAGAGGCAATGTGGTAATTAACGCCATTCCCCGGAAACTTATCGTCAGCGAAAAACGTCCTCTCCTCCAACACACCCATCAAACGTTTCAAAAGCTCTAAATCCCACGAATTATTTCTCATCAAAGCAAAGAAACTAATCATAAATCTGCGAATCAACAAGTAGAACTTGTCTAACCTCAAGGCATCGATGCCAGACCACTCGCGGCGCATGGTGAGCAAGAAAACAGAGAAGTACTGAATGGAAAACTCCAGGTGGAGGCTGAGAAGCAGAGAAGAGAGACGATCAATGAGTTGGGTCTGAGCAGGGAGCTTGTCGGCGTGCCAGAGGCAGTAGAAGAGGCCCTTCCAGAGCTTCCTCATGTGGTCGTCGGAGAGGTCGAGTTGGGTGGGCAGCCATGTCTTGAGGAGAGCCCTGAGAGCTCTGTCTCGGGCGCTTTTGTTGCATGAGGCTAGCTGCTTTATCAGTGACAACCCAGCTTCAGTTGCTGCTGTTTCCACCTCCATTTGAGTTTGGGTTCTTCTGGTACAGATTGTGAGAGATGCCGTAATAACAGCAGCAGTCGGTGGTTTTTGGTGAAGGTTGAAATGAACAAACCCTAGTGTTCTGGGAAAAAAGGGAGGAAAGGAAGATACTTGGGAATGGGCCGAGTGCCGTTACTATCTGGATTCTGGACAAGGTGAATCAAATTTTAAGGCCCAGTCACTCAAAAGGGATTTGGAAAAAATTGAGAATTTCTAGATGAACTCCCCTAATTTCTCATTACACACTCAATTTCAATTTTTTCCAACTTTACTCTTAACTAATTGTTGATACACGTCTCTACCGAGTAGAATTATGCATCGTAGAAATGGAAACAACCAAGCCTTGATCACGTTTAGGTCGTTGTCTGCATGAATTTGGGTCAATAAGGCCCAAAAGACTAGGACATTTTCATAGGCTTGAAGGGTCTAAGCATAGCCTTAGGGCCCGTTTGACATTACTTTTAAAATTGTCAAAAGCGCTTTCAAATTAGTAAAAGCGCTTTTAATAGCGTTTGGCAAAAATAATTAGAAGTGCTTTTGAGTTATAAAAACACTTTTAAGGGGTTTTTTGAGAAGCACTTGACAGGTGTTTTCTCAAGAAGCACTTTTAAGTGCTTTTGCATAAACAACTTAGAAGTTTTATAAAAATTTATATATGCTTCTTAACATAAGCGCTTCTAACGAGGCATGAGCGTGACCTCAATACTTTAGAGGTGAGGCTTAAGGTTAGGGCTCAACATCACTTCTAAGGAGTTGCCTTTGACATGGGGTTCGGATTTTATCACAAGGAAGCCTTAAAGCCCTGCACCCGGGGCCACCTCGAGGGGTAGGTGCTATGGAAGTAACTTGGTGCCAACTCAGGGCCATGCCTTACGAGTTAGGACCTTACCAAGAAATGAGCCAAGAAGCAAGATCCATAAGGTAACATAGTACCAACTTATGGTTATATTTAAAATGTTTAACTGCTAATTACCCCTTTAAGCAATCACATGAAAAATATTTCTTCTAACCAAAAAGTAAATAAATAAAATACTTGAACAAAAAAATATATCACTTTATGCTGAAGTTTTTGGAGTTAGTCCAAGTGGTGATGATAGGTGAGATAGGGGTTAGAATTAAGCTAAATCCAGGAGTCGATCTCCTCCGATGTAACAAAAAAAATATCACTTTGTGCTTTCTCTTTCTCTTTACTTTTTCCTTGATACTTCTATTTGAGTAACTTTTTGGTGCGATTGTAATATTGCTACGTGATGTTACTAATTCATCTATGTTATAATATGTATATATTTACTAATATTATATCTTAAAAGTATAATTAGTAGTGATTGAATTCCTTTTATGGTTCCACATGATAAACTTGTATGAATATAACCTACATGTCCAATTAAACTATGAGCTAAAGGTCTTTTGACTTTAACCCCTTCGTTCACCTATATTGTAACACATGACTTAGTAATACCTAAAATTTTATACTTCTATTTAGAGTTTGTATTATCTAAATGGGTCTTTTCTCAACCACCAAGTACCCATCCAAGTACCACTATTTCCCTTGTTATCACTATCACAATTTTCACCACCATCACAGGTGCCACAACCACCACCCGTCCTCCGTCATCTCCGATGTCGCCATCATCACCATCATCTCATTCTTGTCGCTACCACGCAATCATCACCACCTTACTCCCACCACCCTTGCCTCCATCGTCTTTGTTGCTATCACCACACACCCCTCGCACAAAAATCATATTTAAATTTCATCATGTTTAATAAGTTAGTCAAATGAGAAATTTCACAAATTCCAAGACATTGACCTCATCCTTTTTCAATTGCGTGATTTTTTAAATTCTTGATACTTTCAAACTTTCCCACCCATTCACACTAGTAATGAACATTTCTTTTGTGTTATGTTATTTTTGTTAAGTTATCACCGAATCTCATAAAACTAAAAAGTTAATATCAATTAATTGTCCTAATGTTCTATGCAGTCTCTCATCTTATACGTGGAGAGAGATAAGTAGGAAAAAAAAGAAAAAAAAAAGTACAAATTTTGAACCCAGAATTTCCTACAAGGCTACAAGGAAAGCTTTGATGTCATGTCCAAAAAGCGTTTCTGAAAAAAATATTAAACTATTACGAAATGAGCCGTTAGCAATTTACAAGATAAACCTTTTTGACCAGAACACTGAGGTGGACTGCCAGAGCTGAGTGGCATGCAGAAAGGGACGGGGGTAGCCGAAGGAAAAGGTAGAATGGTATTCAATAAAATAGTAGGAAGCAAAGGAAGAGAGGCAAGGAGTTAAATCCAAAGCCAACAAGAGTACAAAAGACTAGAGAGAGTGTAAGTGTAACCGAACGAGTGTTTTGAAACGGAGAGATAATGAAATCAGAGAGAGATGAAGACAATGAAATGACTCATGAGAGGGGTCTCGTGGCTGGTGGTGGCTTCGAAGATGGACGCCTGGCACGCCCATCAAGAAACGTGTTATGGGGATTCGGTGCTCCTCTTGCCGCGTGCTTCCTCTCAAACCCCATTTTCTTCTTTTTGGTATATAAACTCCTAAAGGACCAAAACCCAGTTCATTTGGGCCTCTTCTGCAATCTGCATTGCTTTGCTTTGCATAAAACTTAGTGGCTCTGTCTCTGTCTCTGTCTCTGTTTCTCTCTGTTCTTTGAGAGTCTGACTGAGCTGCAAAGCAAAGCAGGGCAGCAAAGAGATGGATTGGTTGCATAAGTTAAGGAGAGCTCTGCTTGCTTTCTCTGCCAGACTCAAACTTCGGAAATCTGTAGGTCAGTTCTTGCTTCCTGTTCCTTCCTAATTATGTAATGCTTGTGTACCAGTTTGATCAATGTAATTCCTTGATATTCTTTAATTCTTAGTCCAACTTGTTTTGTTGTCAGACTCTCAATCTCAACCATTCATCAGGTAAATTGGTGTTCTTTTGGGTGGTACCAGATTAACGTCAATTACCCAGTTCTTCATTTTGATTTGTTTTACTGTTTTTGGTGTTAACATGACATTTGGTACCGCCTGAAATCAAATGTCAGATGCTCAGGTTTAGCCCATAGGTTTTCATAGTATTGGACTTTATGGGCTAAGAATGATTCTGGAGAAAATTTTTGTGAACAATTGATTTTACCAGAGAACATTTATGAGTAACACTTTCATTAAGGATGTGATACCAATGTGGTATAAAAAATGTGTTACAAAAAGTTTTATCCGTGTGTTAGGATTTAGGAAGTGTATTTTATGAGACAGGTAGCGTTGCAGGGCGTGTAGATGGCGAGTGTGATGGTATAGGTGGTCTGCTGAAGCTTCAAGATGATGTGCAAATGTGTGGATATCAAGACGTTCAGATTATGTGGAACATGCTAAGCAAAGCTCAGCAGGGGGAGATGATGATCATGGCAACAACAACAACAGCTCAGCCTCCCAAGCCCAATAAGCAACATCGACAACGACACTCTTGGTCTCTCAGGACCTTATTTTGGAGCAGCCACAGAGCTGCCTCTTGGTTAGATTAGAATAGATGCTTTGTTCACTTGAGGAAGACAAATGTTAGTATGTGGTATATATGGTGGTGGTGGCCTGGTGGGGGAGTAAAGAAAGGTGAGTGATATGCGCATGTTGTAAGTAGTTCCACCTCATCCCCCTCTAAAAATATGATCATAGTAAATAATACAAATATCTGCGCGCAGAATGCAGACCCCTACAAAGATCCCTCTTTTCTAGTGTTAACTTGATATACATTATTCTGTTGGCCTGTTCTTATATGTGGTACTCAAAGTGCTATATATATTGTGTACACAACAATTATGAAAGGTCCAATGTCCAGAGAGAGAGAGAGAAAGAGATTGGGAGATATACTTAAGAGCTGAGTTGAAGAAACCTTAGTGCCATAGGATGCTTGGCTTCTGAGAGTTTCTCTGGTTTTAAAACTTCAACGATCTCCCCATTCACAAGGAGGCACACTATATCAGCAATCCTCTGAATTTGCTTGATGCTGTGTGAGACCATTATGATTGTCATACCTTTTTTCTTCTTCAGCTTCTCTAAAACACCCTCTATGTGCTCTGTTGATATTGGATCCAAGGCACTGGTAGGTTCATCCAGTAGCAAAACCTATAGGTAGAATAAAACACATTATTAACTTAAATGGCCAAAAATGTTTTCTTACTAGATCGTCTGGTATAACATAACAATGTTGCTAATAGTCTCACAACGTAACAATGTTGCCAATCATTAATTAGGTTGATTCTCAACTGAATGTGTGGTCTAGATTTGCACTTTGACAACATGACATGTTAGACTGTTTGGTAAGAGAACATTATCCGTTATATGACAACATATATAGGCACAATGGACTTGAGAAAATGAACACTGTCAAGATTTCAAAGTGGTTCATGATCATGCATAAGCTGGCTGTTTACCTCAGGTGAATTGGCTAGGGTCCTAGCAAGTGCAACTCTTTGGGCTTGACCCACAGACAGTTCAGAACCAGTCTTTCTGAAAAAAGATGAATCAAGGTCTGCAAGGGTCAGAAACTTGTAAACATCTTGGTCACTCAGCTTCTCCCCCCTCAATTGAGGACCATAACGTATATTGTCTGCGACTGTGCCTGAACAAATGTAGAGTGTGTTGTAAGTACATATATAGTCATATAGAGATAGAGATGGTACTGTTATTGCTAATACGCCCACTTCCAGATCTAAGTAGGGAGATATATGTCTAGAAAGTTAAGACCCAAATTAGAGAAAATGGTAGGAAAGCTTGATAACAGAAATTATCAAACTGCATTTGTCATTGATTGTCAATTAATACCACCAAACCCATATTACATTAATCGTCCTATTGTCATTTGATTTGATGTTTCAGAATCCTTTTCTGAACATAAGGAGTCATGTTCAACCGCACCATCATAGTTTTTAGACATTTGAAATTGAAATCCCAATACCATCCAAGTAATAGGACAAATAGGTTTAGCCACTACTGACTACTATGTAAATATACAGATTGTTCAAGTTCCATTAAAATAAACTTAGGTTCGGGTTGGCAATGCTTACACCAACAAAAGTCAACATATGCTAAATAATTGGATTGCTTACACCAACAGTGACAAATATGCATAATATAATATAATTAATCTAAAACCATCATGGTTTTATATTATTATTATCACTCTCTAATATAATGACCACCTAAATTGTGAGTGGGCACAAACACACAAACACATACATAAGGTGGAATGGTGGATAAGCATATAGAACTTGTGTGTAATTATACCTTATACTTAAAAATGTTTTTTTGCCAAAAAGTCGGCCAATTATATTACGTTGCCAAATAGTGAATTTGGATATGGAAGTGGCCATGACCATCACTCCCTTTCCAATCACTCGTCCTAGTTTACATATAATTGATAAAGAGGGGTGTCCAAACTTAGATTTCATTGGATTTTAAAAGTCTAATGAAATTTAGGTGTTCTCAACTTAGATTTTAATGGATTCTAATGAAATTTAGGTGTCCCCAACTCATATTTTAATAAATTCAAATGAAATCCAAGTGTCCTTAAAAAGTCATAGATTTCATTAAGTGAAGAATTTAAATAGATTTGGATGAATTTGAATGCATTTTTTACACATAACAAATTACATGAGAATTCCACCCAATATTTTTGGATTTTGATAAATTCTATAGATTTTAAAATCTATTAAACTCTTTTAAAATCTAAGTTGGGAACACCTCTCTAAGTTGACTTTTGATCAAATATATAATTGAGATTCAAAGTTTGACACGTATAAATTGGAAACATAATTAATTTGTAAAAAATGTGCAACCAACCAAGTCAATAGTGAATAGTGTATAAGCTAAGCAAGTAGTTGAGCAGAAGTTACAAGTTAACAGTTATAAAAATTGATAAAACAATCTGTCGTTGACAAACTGTGATGGTTCACATGTGAGAAGGTGGGTGGGTGGGTTTTGATTCTTTGAAGAGTTGGACTGACAGAGATAGAAGTTAGTTGGAAAATGAATAATTGATGAAATGGTGAATGGTACCTTCAAAAAGAACAGGTAGCTGGAAGAGCATGCCGACCTTGCGACGGAGCGTGAGAACATCGAGATCGCGAATATCATGGCCGTCCAAGAAGACCGTCGCGGACGGTGGCTCCCAGAGGCGGTTGAGTGCTCGGAGCAGCGTGGATTTGCCGCTGCCACTGGGGCCAATGATCCCTACAATAACTCCTTTTGGTATGTCCACGCTCACACCGTTGAGTATCTGTTGTTGTTGTTCTGATTTCTTGCACAGATTTCGTATCCGAAACTTCACGTCCCCGTCGGCTTCTCCAACGTCCACCACCAGTAGGTGCTCTCCGGCTGCTTCATCCTCCTCTGCCAAACCAACCAATTTCAGTAATTCATAGATTGCAATTCAATATATATAGTGAAATTTTCTCATCATATCATTTATTCCTAGTAAGTACCAACTACCAAGTAGTAGTAGTATTGTGACTATTGTATACATTTTGTGTCTATCTGCTTAGTTGCATGATTTAGCAAGTAATGAGCCACACAGATACAAAGAATGTATTCACTCATGACAGACAAGTTTACTCACCAACAAGAGAGGGGTGTGGCAGAGAAATCATTGTAAATTTGTGAATTTGTGGATTGTAATATGAGAGTGAGATGGAGAATAGAAGAGGGTATGTATTTATGGAAGGCTTGGAAGGTACAGATATTGTTGTTGTACAAGTACATAATAAGTAAAAGCCTTCCCCAGAGTGCAGGATTCCATTTGTGACCTGCTTGGGGTGTGGACAAATATTCACCTATTCTGAATGCAACCCCTCAAAGAATGAGATAACCCCATTTGTTAAATCTCTTAAATGGGTATCTTATAAATCATGAAAGTAATAATATTAATATATGGTTCCAGTCACTAGTGGGACAGCATATCATATTATCACATGTACACTATGGACATAGTCAGATACTTCGGATGGTACGGACAGTATAATCGAATATTTCTGCCTAGCTAGTGCCGGCTTCAATCTGTTTAATTACCAAATTAAGTAATTAACAATGTACTTGATAATGCCACAGGCTTGGCTTCCATGGATTATCATGTAATGCCATTATGAATTGTAACGTCAACAACCTTTTTTCATTTTTAATTTTAATTTTTGTGACACAAACGTATACGGTATATCTAACACCGGCCTTGGTAAAATAGAAGACGACTTGATTTTAGTTTTGTTTTTTATTTTCATTGCTTTAAATCTCTGCACATAATAACATTGTTCTATTAAAAGTCAAGTCAAATACTAGTATACTACAGAGCAAGTTCACTTCAAGACCTGAGACAAAAAGTTTGAAAGACACAAGATAATTGTGAAAACTGTATCTCAGCATGTAATCGGTCATCTTAATGTTACAGACTCAACATATGCCCAATAATGAAGCATGTAAATAAATTGTAAAACTGAAATTCCGATTAAATGTCTAATATACATGAAGCACTGTGATATATCATCCATCAATCCATTTCCATGTCTTTGCAGACACAGACAGAAAGGAAACCTGAGGTAAGATTTTCTTCCCTTTTCTTTTTTAGCCAGAAGACTCAAATGACTCATCTGATAACAGATACAAGAGCCTCTTCATGCTATTTCCATCGAGAACCACCAAGTCTAATCACCTCTTCACCACCATTCTCACTCCTGCGAATCCTATCCATCCTAGCATCCCCTTTTTGCTCACTTACATCACCATAAAGATCCCTAAGTTTTGCAAGATTGCTAGATGCAGATGTTCTATCCTTGCTCCCATCTCTTTGTGGGCTCAAATGATGTGTGGTGCCAGCTTGCAAGCTCCGACTTCTACTCCTGCTCCTACTGCGGCTCCGACTCCTACTCCTATGGGAATGTCTACCGCCATCACGGCTACTCTCATAATAGTCCCTTCGGCTTTCCCTCTCTGCATATTTTGACCTCCGATCATAATCAGAACTTCGTTCTCTATCCTTCTCTCGCTCCCTAACTCTATCCCTGTCTCGATCCCGCTCCCGATCCTTGTATCTTTCTCGATCCCGATCACCATCCCTGTCTCTTTCCCGATTTCGATCCCGATCCCTTCCCCTATCCCTGTCCGTATGTTCTCTGTCAGAATACTCACGACTCTGGCTGCGACGGCTTCGTGGATCATCACTGTTGGGTTTGTCATAAGATGGTGGGGGTGGTAAGGTACGACGAACAGGTGATGAGTCCCTCGTCGAAGCACGATGTGGGGCACGTTGACCAAACGAGACTGAAAGTGCCGCTTTCACAGAAGGAGGGCGACGGGCAGTGTCATCAGATCCATGACGGGTCGCCTCCCCAGTAACACCTGAAAGTTTGGTGGGGAGTTTCAACCTCTCAAGATGAGCTGTAATCTGCCGCATCACAGGAACAGGGATGCGAGGGAAAAGGGTATCAAAGTAGTACTGCAATAGCACCATATACAAAGTTAATTCACTTCAAAACTAAGGATAGCAATGGAAGTATTATATGGGCAACAAAATAGTATTTATAGTGCTGCATGTTAAGCTCGATGTTGTTAAATAAGGTGCACCTTGCAGAATATGCCAAAAATTATCAAATATGAACCGTAATAAAAGCTATTATAGATGAACATGTAATATGTCATCATGAAGCCTATCTAACTGCAGCTTTGAGCACAACAAATTAACAATTCGCTAACACTCTTGGACAGTTTCTATATGGTGAAACTCAAATTGGGAAGAAATGCTATTGCTTTTTCACGTTTTGAGTTTGGACCTTAAAACAGTAGCACTCTGAGACCATGCTTCAAAGCTCCAAGAAGAACATGTATTCAATCCTTAATCCCACTGTAATCTGAAAACAGCACCTGTGATCGTAAAGGACTGCATTGGTGGAGCATTAGGTAGAACATTTGAAGGTATTGGCCCAGAAGCATCAAAAAGTATTTTTATATAATGATTTCAAGTTTGATGTGTGTGTAGGTGTGTATTAAAAGTAGATTATTTTTTCTTTTAGGATCGGATGTATTAAGAGTACATTGAAAGTAAATTCTTCTTTTTAATGGACTATAAACCCACCAATGATTTATAGTACTCCAAACAACTTTAGCTGGTGATCTGACTTTCACAAGTTTGTCAACAACATTTGCAAGTAACTGTAGTGTAGTGTAACCTTTTTTTCCTTAAAAAATGTAGTATAACTTAGTATCAAATTTAAAAAAAAATAATTGGGAAAAAAAACACATGAAACTTAATTCTTGGTTTAAATGAGGTTGCCACAGATTTAGGTTACACAGCTTGTTCTACCTTTCTAATATAAGGCGACATTGAATCTTAAATCACACCAGCCAACAGTAGATGCAAAATAAAGCATCAAAACTGGCGACATTCAGTACAACAGGTGTATTTGTGGACAAAGAGCTCCCAGTTGACCAGCTAAAGGACTATATTTTGAGTCTTCTTTTTTGGGTGGTTAAATGCTAGAATGTGTGTAGTAGAATTAGGTTCTCATACCACTGAGGCTTTGCTCTTTTTTTATTAGTAGAGAGAGAGAGAGAACAATACAAAGCGGGGATGGGGAGTAATACGGGATACAGGATAGAATTCCCTAGACACCATAGCATTTGAAATATAAAGCATGCTTGAAGGCAACTAACCTGTCCAAGAAGCAAATCACGCACATATACGCCCATAGTGGTCATTCGTCCATTGGAACCAGGAGAAAATTCCTGAAACCAAAGTCAGCATAAAAATGAAGAGCTCCAAAAGAATATAATCAATACTAATAAAACAATAAAATAAGAAAAAATAAAAAAGTGACTATAGCCATAGAAGTTGCATCAGTGGGAAATAAGAAACTAGAACTATAGACAGCTACAGAAAAAGTTGAAAAAGATGATAATTTACAGGATAAATAGATTTAGAGCCATGATTGTAATTGGAGACCAAAAGTAATATACGAGAATAATAAAAGGTATTAGAAACAAAATCCCATAAGTAAAATTCCAAACAAATCCAGCAAACTTTCCAGATGATCATTGATGTTTATATGTTAAGAATATACACACGGAACTTGAGTAACAGGAGTAAGTTATTCAAAGAAAAGGGTGGCAACTCAAGTCGTGTCATGTTGAGATAGAAACGTGAAGTTTAGTACCAACCAAAACAAAACCCCAGAAATTAAGTTTAGTTCAGCAAGGCAAACAAGAACAGTTCATTCACTGCCTCACAGAACATGTCACACCCAACCTACTTAATTAATTTTGTCCTTCAACAAAAAAATAAAAGAAGAAGAAGAAGCTATAATCAGGCAGACAAAACAAAATCAATACAAAACAAAAAAAATCTTGTTGATTCAGTCAGGTCGAGCACTAAGATCCAAAAATATATGGTGCAAACACAGTTAAAGTCAACCAAAAGTCAATATTTTAGTTTTGAAATTCCCACTCCATGATGCACTCAACTGCAGATCCTATGGCAAACTCTCACCATTAATTGTTATCTTCTATCAATGTTGAGGACAGCCATCTTGACCACCTCTTTATATTGCCATTTGCCACATGTCCCTTTCAGAAAGCATAAAATTGGCACCCCTCTCTTCCTGAAATGCCATGCTACTCAACTGCAGATCTTATGGTGAACTTATGTTCTATCAATGTTAAGGAGAGCCATCTCGACCCACTCTTTAATATTGCCACCCTCTCTTCTAGTGCAAGGAATTAAGCCCCTAAGTATTCTTACAACGCAATATTTAAGTTTAAACAAAAGCCAAGTCAAAGAATACAAAAAAGAGATTTTTAAAGCAATTATTTTCCAATCAGTAGGGTTCACACACTTATCAATAGGTATTGTAATAAGGCACTTTCATCCAACAGTTGATATGATACATGTCCTTTACTCACACACTCTACACTTTTGTCTTATTAATCATAGGATTTTCATCCAATGGTTTAGACCATGGTAAGTGCTTTATTAAAAATATTAACTTACAAGTGTCTGAATATTACTAATATTCTAATAATTGGTGGGGGGCGCAATTTCTTTTCCAACACCCTCTTTACATGGGTCAATCTATGCCAATAAATCACTATTAAAGTAACCAGCCCAAAACCTAAAGACAACAGGCACCTCAGGTGCAAGATATGCTGAATGTTGGTCAGGTTTGTTCAATGAAAGGGTCAGACAAACACATTTCTAGTTCAAAAGAACTTCACTAATACATACACCTAATCTGTATCTTTAGTACCTGGAACCAAATTTAAGAAAATTTTCTAGGTAGTGTTTGCTAGATTACATCACTTCATTTCAGCCAACGGCATAACAAAAGAATATTGAACTACTTCAGTAATTTAAAAAAGTGCCCGTGTCTAAATTTGTAAGTGAAACAAATTTAACACTTACACACAAAGCATCTGACAAAGGTACCTACTCCATGTAATAGCAACTCCGCCACTACCATAATTTCATGCCATGCAAATTGAGACACAGGTAAATGGTTAGTATGTTTTGTAAAAGCACAATCATTGGTATACAACAACCAATTAATGGCAGAGAGGTCCAAATACCTGAAAAAGGCTGGGCTTTGCAGCTTTAGAAATTTAAGAGTCAAAGGACTTTGACAAGGATTTTCATTAATTCATAAACCCTGAGAAATGCAATAATATTGTATGCATGCTTGCAAGGGTGTTCATTCATGCAGAATTGCACCGATAATCACTCAAAATTGAGATATGGTAAACAGTAAACATCAAATGAACCCTGTTTGTAGTTGACTACATATTATATTTACTTCAACACAAAGGAAGCATCTAACTTAAAGTGTAATTTTGAAATGAACTCTGAAACCATCTACGAAGAAAAAGAAAAATGAGTAAACAGTTCAAATTAGCTTAATATTTCCAACTTGTTTAACACACTTAATAAGAAAATTGCACACAGTAATAAGAAGCAACATTCCAGCGTAAAAGGCATACCATACCGTATGATGCAAAGCAGCTCCATAGATACAATAAGAAAAGTTCAAATTCGAACAATAAAATAACATCATCTGTCTATTATTCAAGTCATAAAAGCAGTTAAAACTTAAAAGGGCTTCAAATACCTCATCATCTTTAATATAGGGTTCAACCCAAGTCCACAGAGTCTTCGGGTCTGCAGCATATCTCAAGTAGAGGAACCCAACCTGAATATAAGATCAAAACCATGATGATTAAGAAGCAGATAGCACATAACACACTAATTCGGAACATGGAAAACAGCACATATACAATGTTGGGTTAACATATACCGCTCTAATGTAAGGAGAATCGGGGTGCTTTAAGAGGCCGTGCATTTGCTTGGCGGTGAGTTTCATGGTGAAGAACTTGTAGAGCAGACAGAAGGCGGTGGAGGGACCGCGGCAATTCCCGGTCATCCATGGCTCGACGTGATCTACTTGGTTGTAAATTTCATCGATGACTTCGTGGTACGTCTTCAACCGGTAAAGCTCTTTGAAGTAATCGGATGACAGAATGTTCATACAAAGCACCTTCTCCAGCAACGAGTCAATGGGTTTCCCACACGTCTGTATCTCCATCCACGCCTACCTACACTTCCCACAATTCAAACATTCAATCATCATCCTCACCAATCTTTCGAATAAGCATACAATTTATTACATTTGAAAAATAAAGAAAATAAAAGACTTGTAATTTAGTTTGGCTTCGAGGTTCTGAAGCCAGATCCGCAGAGGGATTAGGGTTAGGGTTTGGGTTAGAACGAAAAAATATTTTGGCGGAAATCTAGAGAGGAAGAGCGAGTTACCTAAGCGATGAACTGTCGGATCGGCGATCAGCTGCGCGCTTCAGACCCTCTTCGACTCTCTCTCTCTTTCTTCTTCTTCCTGAATCCCGACGACGAGGACCGAGGCCTATAGCTTTTCTTCTTATTATTCTTATCTTTTTCTATTTAATGATTTTATAAAAAAAATGCCAAAAACAAATGGGTAAACATTTTGGGTCGGACTTCGGGTTAGTTCGGACTTCAAAATGGGCTTGTTTTCCATAGGGTTGACACTTGACAATGGGCTTTTTGGTTATTTAATAAATAGGTAATTCTAAAAGGACCCCAATTAATGTCTACTTTTGAAACCCCACCATTTTTTGTTGTCAATTATTTCCTAGTTTGCCCCTAAATATAAAAAAATAATGAAAATTTTTTAGCCAAAGCCAAACCCAGACAGCCCACCCCACGCCAACCTCCCCCTCCCACCACCAACTTGTTGTCGCCGCCGAACTTACTACTAGCCGACACATCTCCCCCCATCCCTCCTTCTCTCTATTTCTCTCTCTATTTTCCCTTCTCCTCCTTTTAAATCGAATTATTTATTTATAAAGAGAAATGTTAGAGAGATCATCTCTTTGTATCATCTAGTGTACTATTTTTTTAATAGAGGTAAACCCACTTATATTGGTGAGTCCCACTTATATTAAAGAGATGATACAAAAAGATGGTCTCCTTAACATTACCCATTTATAAAACAACCAAAAAGTCCATTCTCAAGTCTCAACCCAATGGAAATCAAACCTATTTTGAAGTATGAACCCATTCTCAAGTCTCCAAAGTCCGACCCAAAATGTTTACCCATTTGTTGTATAGTTGTTCTATGTATACATTCATTTTTTACCTTTAAATGTTATCGAGTTCACTCCCACATACAATTAATACAAATTTTCATTTTTAAATGATGTATAAATTTTCCACTATTATATGTAGTTGTACACACAACTATTATACTAAGACGAACTCTTGTTGGGATAACTTAGCTAAAAAGACTATATAATTACCCATCTGCATTCAAATTAGATTGAAATAAATAAATAACAAAAGATGAACTACTAAACTATAAATGTGTACATGAGTACATCTCACTATTTTACTTATTAAAAATAAATAAATTGCCACAATATTTTGTGAAATTTTTTTTCTCTGAATTTGAGTGCCCTTGCTAAGACAATAACTTTCATACCAAAAAAATAAAAAGACTAAACTTATTAATTAGATACATCGATTATATAATCAATATATATATATATATATATATACACACCACGCATGGCAAGGAAGAAGATCAACTTGGGACATGGAGTACCAATCAGTAGCAAGTAGCAACCAAAACACTTAAAATTAATTAAATCCAAGATATATATATATATATATATAATGTGTTTGGAGAGCGAGCTAGGTAGAGAGAGAGGTTTTGAACGGTGCATGGTCAAAGACTCAAAGGTCAAAAAGGTTTGAATCCCAAACAGAGTATTTGTTTATTTAAGTAATTATATACTACTAGGGTTTTGGGTTTCGATATAATTAATTAATTGAAAATTGAGATGAACGAAAACCCCGAGTCCAAGAAAGAGACGAGAATGAGCATTCCTAGGAGTTGTTGGCTTATGGGAGGATTCTATTTCAGATAAGTAAGAGTCAGTCGCAGACACGCATGAGGCATGCATTACCATTGCAGATTTGCAGGCTAGGGTATAATAATAATAATTATTATTAATATATATTCATCAACAAATCTCTCTCTCTCTCTCTCTCTCTCTCTCCCTCAAACTGAAAGAGGACTACTGCATCTATCTGTTTGCTCGTTGCACCCTTATCCATGCAAGCAATTTGCAAGCGACCCCTTCCACTGATTGCTAATTCTCTACCCGGCCTCCATCAAGATTCAAAGAAGAGATTTTATTGCAGGTAGCTCAGGAAGTTAAATTAATTTAGACTTTAACTATTATTCTATTAATAATTAATTAAAGCTACAAACCTCCAACCCTATATCCATTAATCCCGGGGACCGCTAGCTTTTAATTTTCTCCCATGCTCCCACATAATGCTACAAGATAGTACTTGTAGTAGACAACAAATGCTCTATATATACTATATATATGTACAATAACTCCAAATAGTTCAATTGGAGGTATGTCAACACGTACAAGATATTTCTTTAATTAATAAGATACATACATATATAATTCTTATATATACTTTGTAGTTACTAGTTAGATACTTAGATAGTTCCATATATATAATTAATATAATTAAGAGTACAAGCAAATGAAGAATCCAAAGCTTAGCTACATAATGGATGATGAGAAATACATGCATGTATACATGGACCCATCAAATTGCGAACCCAATTCTTCTTCCTCATGTTGACAAGGCACAAAAACCCAATGTAAAAGTCAAGTAGCATGAGACAATTCTATGAGAGAGAGAGAGAGAGAGAGAGAGAGAGAGAGAGAGAGAGAGAGTGTGTGTGTGTGTGTGTAGGAAGCAAAATATATTTGACGCAAGCTAAGTTTAATTAGCAGGCCAGTGGAGTGGAGGTTTGCTAACAGTGGCCCAAAGCAAATTAACCTCAGTTGAAACTACTAACAATCGCTTTGGGCGACTGTCATTAATTAGCAAACCTCAGTGGGGTGTGGATAAGTTTGTGGGGTGAAAGGTATTCTTTCCAAGAAGGCACGGGTGCTCCGCTGATTTCTCCAATGCAATCCCGGCCAGTTCCCACAGGCAGCTTTTCTTTCTTGGCTCTCTCCTCAGTCCTCCCTCAAAATATATAATATTTTCCTCGATTTTCATGCCACTTATAAATTTGTTATTATTACTCCTTAGCCTAGGCTTAAGCTCTTCATTCTTGTACATGAGGAAGTTGAGCACTATAAAGTATGTTCATCAAATTTGTTTTATCTAATTATGTCACGTCAATGAATTGTAGCGAAACGTTACCATTTGACTACTAACAATTAATTAAGTAGAGATCAATTATATATAGCTAAATATATGTATTTCAAGTTGAATTTGGTCACATAGATTGATTAAGACAGTACGTCTACCAAACAAAATTTACAAAAAAAAAAAAAAAGGAAAAGAGTGTGTTATATATGCCCTATTCTTCGTATCATATATATATATATATGAAATTAAGTGATATTGATCAATTTGTGATTCAAAATTACAAAGCTTGGTACGTACTGTTAATAAAATTAAGTACTTTCCGAGGATTCATTGGATTAATCTGAAGTTCCCAAAATTCATAGCAAATGATCGAGAAAGTACATGATCGATCTCACAAGCTATTTCTGAACTTCAGCTACGTACCATGGATCCCTTGTAAAAAAAAAAAAAAAAAAAAGGCCTATCTATCTTCCCTAACTGACTAAACTAGGTCATTTAGTGAGCAGAAGAGAAGGAGAATAAAATCAAAATGAGGAAATTAGTTTGATGTATACAACCTTTTCTTTCCCTAGCTAGAGCCTAGTACAAGTAGACCAATGATCCATCCCCCATCAATTTCCTTCATCGATCCAATTAGTGAATAGGATCGATCTATGTGTCATTCCAGACAGTGAAAGTAGTAGGAGGTCCATGAGCCTGCATACTAGTGTTAGAAGAGGACCTTGCAAGATGAGTTGGAACTGCTGTTGGCACCCAATTGTTATGATCATATGCACTGGCCTTCACCACTGATGATGATGATGACTGCTGTGGATTTAGATAATACAAGTTCCTTGCTGCTGCTGCATAAGCATTATCTGTTGATGAGGAGCCATACACATTATGATCATCTTGATCACCATCTCCAAAACTAGTACCATTAATACCATTTCCAGCAGAATCTTGATTTTGGGTGCTGCTACTAATGCAATGATGATCATTATTAGCTATAAATGTTCCCCCCATGGCCATAGGGATTATATAGCCTCCGCTGACGCCGCCACCACCACCACCGTATCCTGATCCTCCAGTAGTACTGCCAGCGCTATATTCCATAGAAGAAGTACCCGAATGATCCATTAATCCCATGAGGTTGAGGTTGTGCATAGCCGCTGGCTGAAAGAAATTGTGAGTACTTCCCAGCTGAAGTTGATGATGACGAAGATCATGATCATCCTGACTATGATGATCATGAATTAAGCTGCTTTGATTGGAATTTGTGGTGTCTTGCTCTTGCTTGCACCAAACCCTACTCTGCCCGCCATGCTGCCCATATGCGGCGGCCGCTGCCGCAGATGAGTAGTGCATGCTAAAAGGCGGCTGTTGATGATGATGATGATGAGCAACTTGGTTAAAAGCAAGAGTTGGCCACCCTGCAGCGTGGTACATTCCTGCAGCAGCAGCAGCAGCAGCATCACTACTACTCATCAGCTGTTGATGATGAGAATTAGCTGCTGTACTACTCATCATGTTAATGTCATGATCAACACTACTCGTAGTACTACTCATCATCATCTGATCATGATGAGGATGATGAGTCGTCTGCTGCTCAACGTCTTTCAATCGCTTTGCAGCCCCAATGGGCAATGTGCTGCTCTCCAGGATCGACTTCACATCATATCTGCTCATGTCAAAATTTGTCACTGCATTCAGTCCTCGGAACTTTATCGCAGCAATGTCATACGCCTCTGCTGCTTCCTCTTGGGTACCTATATATATATATATATATGTATAATTAATTAATGCATTACGAAAAATAATAAAAAAGATCCAACTTACTGAATGTTCCCAGGTACAGATCTTTGTTCCCTGCAACTCTTCCAATCCTTGCTTGCCATCTCCCATGCTGGTGGTGTCTGTTAAATAATTACAAAATGAATCAAATGAATTGCAACAAATTAACTGTACATAACAACTTAAGATAGAAAAGAAAAAGAAAGAGAAAAAAGGAAAATTAACCCCAGAATAATATTCATTACTCTGTGCTAGCTATATATATAACATTGTATGTATGAATGTATGTTTACCTTGTTACCCCTCGGTAAATGGATGCACCGCGAGAAAACCCACTACTCTTCCTGCACCAACATCCGATATGTACATATATGTAGTATATTGTTAGTACTTTCACAATGATAAAGGTACGTAGTTTGAGATCGAGATGATGATGATGATCGATGATGCCACTCCATATATATATATATCATCAATTACATACCTTCGCAAAGATGCAACATACTCCTGTCTTGTCATGTCCTTCATTTCGTGTATCTCCGTCTCATAGTTACTGATCTGTAGATTAATCAAATTGTCCAAGTATATTCTCAGACAAACGAATTATAGGAAAAACGATCATAAGCTCACCGGGAATTAGTGAATCTTTTGCTTTATTTTTTGTGTAACTCACCGGGAAGTTGGTAGTGGTTGTGGTACCCCAATATTTCAATGCGGCTAGGTCATAAGCTCGAGCTGCCTTTTCTTCTTTGTCATAACCACCTACGGATGGATGGGAACAATATTAAATTGAGAAATCAGATCATATATAGAATAGCATATATAGGAAAACAAGGAAAATTTAAAATCTGAGAAAAAGGGAAATACTTTAGATTAGGACATAAAAAGAACACACTTAATTGCTTTAAAATGCACATACCCAAATAAACTGCAAGGAGCGATCGATTGAGATGGAAAAAGCCCCAGATCATGAATGCACCCACAAAAGAAAAGCACGAAATTAGTTAGTGTGCAAAATCTATATATCTTTAATTAAATAAATATAAAGTGAAATTAAGAAACATATATAATCTACAATAGTACGTACCTTGCCTTCCCTTGCGAGTTTGTCCTTCCCTTCGACAACTATTATCCCATAGATGAGCTTCATATCTCCCTGTCCATCTGTGCCTGTACGTAGTAAAAATCAAATTAATTAAGCCCTAACCTCCCTAAATCAAATTACCCATTCATAAAATTACTGAAAGTAAATTACAAAACTAGAAAAATGAATTAATGAAGTAGATCATCGATCAGTTAATTACCTGGTAACACCCCGGTATATAGAAGTCCTCTGTCCAAATGTATCAATGGACTTTCTGGGCACGGCGGCAGCCTCAATAGTAGCAGTCCCGGCAATGGTTGTTGTAGTGGTACTCCTCGGCTGCTTATTATCTGATGAACAAGTTTGATCTCCAGGTGTAGTAGCAGTAGCGCTAGTAGTTGCTGTTGCGTGTGACCCAGTACTCATTGAAAGCGATAGAGTACTCTGTGCACTCGTCTTGGTAGTCACATTATTTACATTCACTGAACCATCGCCATCGTTGTTCTTGTTGATCTCCATCTGCTGCTGCTGATCATGAGGTGCTGCTGCTGCTGCTGCGGGTTGATTCCTCAGCCATGTCTTAATCATGGACAACCCAATGGAGCTGCCACCGCCATTATTATTTAAATTATTTGTTGTGGCGGACGTCTCTGATGGAAGCTGCAAAGAACAGCTGGAGAACATGTAGTCATGACTACTGGTGCTGTTATTGTATGCTGCAGTAGTACTAGTGTGGTGGTGATGATCATGATCTGCAAAAGAATGTCGGCCAAGGAAGTTTTCCAGCTTTGGTTGTTGTTGTTGTTGTTGATCTTCAAGGTTGTGGCTACTGCATGAACTTCCCATCAGCATAGACAGCTCTGAAGTACTGCTCTTGTAGTTGCTATCCTCTGAGTTCATGCCTAAACCCTTCATACTCCAATCTGCTCCATCATTTCAAATATTAATTGCTCATCCCCAACAAATTTTTTTTTTTAAAAAAAAAAAGCAATTTGGTTGTTATTCATGCCAAAAAAAGAAAATTAGAAAAAATATTTTAACAATACTTTTAGATTTTACTACTTGATCTTATGTAAAGTACTTGAAAAAGCAAGAATCTAAAATGCTTATTTTGTTAGGGTTTGCGATATATACTTTGAGAAGCTTACATATATATATATATGTACTTTTCTGATCGAGAACAAACTTAGGGCTTTCATTACGAGTACTTTTCTGAAAGAAAAAGATATTTTTAAAAATTTGGAGTGAAAAAAAGAAGAAGAGGGAGTAGTAGTAGTAGTAGTGTTAGTTTGTGGTGAAGTGAGAAATTAGCAAACCTTGGGAGTGGTTGATGTTGCGGTTGAAGGCTTCAAGTATGCCAAAAGAAGAAGGGAGGTGGTTGAGAGAAGGTGGATGAGCAGTGGAGACGTCAGAAGTGAGATCAAAGCAGTCGCCTCCGGAGCCATCGGTGCCGGAGATTTCATCGGAGTTGAAGGCAAGGCGATGAGAGACTACGGTGGCCTGATGATGATGAGAGTGATGATGATGATGATCTTGGTCAGTAGCCTCTGATGGAGGAAGCTGTTCTTGAGGCGAAAGAGAGAAACCCAACCAGTTCATGGAACCCATAAATATTAATTAAGAGTAGTAATTGCAGCTTGCTAGCTAGCTAGTTGGGTGTGAAGAGATATATATATATATATATATGCTCAACAAAAGGGAGAGAGAAAGAGTAGATCGAGCGAGTGATTATAAGTTTAGTCCATGCATGAAGTTGAACAAGTGAAAATGAAATACAGAGAATCCATTTCCATGGGTATATTGCAAGTGAAGGAAGAAGAGGAAAGGTCAAAAACTTGCAGACTATAATTGAAAATGAATGAGAATCATTTCTTCCAAAGCAAAATATCCATATATATATATATATATATGAGGATTATTAATTTATAACTCTCTCTCTCTCTATCTGTTCACACGCACAAATCATAAAATGGGGCGCCTACTCTTACATATTCAAGGGCACTTGGATTTTTAAACTCATAGCTACTCAAGATTAATGACAATAGGACATGATGGGGGACGGTGAGGGGTGATACCGTAACTTTCCCCCTAAAAACAAAAAACAAAAATCAGGTGCCCATATCACTATATATAGAAGGGATTAATAAATCATTCTCTGTCTGTATATATCTAGATTTTATTTTTGATTATCTGTATATATCCAGATTGCTTGCTAAAGTACTGCCTGACAAACAATAATAATAATTAAAAGGTACACGAGCAGATATATTTTATATATAAGGAAATTAATCAAGTAATTTTGAACGAAGGCAGGCCGTTGTACGTAGTCTACTATATACGTACATAGGTACTATGTAATTGTATAAATTAAGTTAATTAAATAAAACCCTGCCCTTAATTTGGGTATTAATTAATTCACTCTAAAAATAGGAATGCAATTCATAAAGTAGTACGTGGAGCTAGCTTATTATCCTGGTACGTTTAAAAGTGTTATTTTAATTAATTAATTAGAGAGACTATGAGCCGACTCGTAAACCCATGAAGTACATGTGCTATTTCGTAATCTTAAAACAAACTTATTAATATATATATATATATGTGTACCCTCTAATTCCTCTAGCATGCCGGCCTCTTGCTTTTCATGAGTTTTTTCCTTTTCCCCTGCCTAATGGGACTTCAAACATAATATATATCTTCTTTTTTTGTCAATAATCATAATTATATCCTCTTCTTTTTTTGTCGATAAGCATAATATATATCTTACCTTAATAAAAGAAAATCCAAGCTACCTATTATATATTCCAACTCTCTCTCTCTCTCTCTCTGACGAGTAATGAGTCTAATGACTGATGTTAAGTAAAGTGGTTGCATGCCGTGAAACGAAACACCTGTAGGAGAAGCTGATATGAAATTGATATAATAATATACATCTGACAAAGTGTGAGAAAAAACCCACACGCAGCCCCTCTCCACACCCATTTATTGATGCCCACTTGGACATTAGTCTTTTCACGTCAGATCATCAGATGACTCAGATGTATGTGTTATTGTGTTATGTGTATTACTATTATCACACTCATCTCTCCCTCCAGGCTCCAACTTCAATTCCATCCGTTCTCCTTTTTCTTTAGTCTCTGACTCTGCCTACAAACCAAACAAATACCCAAAACTTTCTCACATTCCATCACTCCATATCACATTATTTAACCATTATCCCCTCGTCCTAATCATCAATCTGCTCCCCCGCTACAAACGGGAGTCTCTGATCACACACAAACACTCTCTCTCCCTCTCTCTCTCTCTCTCTCTCTCTCTCTCTCTCTCTCTCTCTCTCTAACATCTGAATATATATCTAATAATATATATATATGACAATGAACAATAATTCATATATGCATGACTGACTGACACTTTTTTTACAATGAAAGAGAAATCTAGAGGCACAGCCAGGGGTGGAATCCTAAACTTATAAGCATTGTACAATTAATATGGTATTATTTATATAATATATAATACTAAAACAAATAATTAATTATATAATGAATATATAAAACAAAATATATAGCAGAGATGGGCCGGGTTTGCAGCTTGCACCCCAATATGAGGACATTAACCCTTGTCTTCGGGGTCTTTGATGATCATGAGTAAGTTTATAACTTCACTCTCTCGTTTAAGTTTTACTACTTTATTTTGAAACTTGAAAGGGACAGATTGGAAGAAAATCTAACTCCAACTCCTTCACTCCTCTCTATTTTAATTAAAGCTAAAGCTTTCAAATGGAAATGGAATTCATTGATCTCAGAATCTCAGATACACGGCCCTTTTCACCTTTCACTGCAGCTTTTGGTCATCTCAACTACATGCATGCCTCTTTTTAATTTCTACTCAATACTCATTAATTAATTTCATTATTTTTTTTTCATCTCTATGTACGTATCTAGACCATAAACAAATATATATTCTTATAAATTTACAAATTAATTTTACCTATCTTTTTGATCCATCTGTAAAGGTTGCACCTTCACTAATTATTAGGAAGAACAAATTCAAACTCAGACTCAACTTTCAGTGTGGATCGAGTAAATGTTGAGAGAGATAATACTAAACTCTTAATTAGATTAGTGTTGTTGAAAATTTAAAGTCTTATATTACAATATATAAATATATTATGTACATATCAATAATCCGTTAAAAATTGATCCAATTAAAAGTTCCACTTAATGCATTATCTCTCGATTAATTAGGTGTGAAATCGATAACACGTATATGACATAGATCCATAAATATGTTGAGAGTTTCCATATTAAAAAGACAAAGTCTTAAGTAATAGTTTATAAAAATTTTGAATCTCCGTTTCCATGACTAATTGATTTTAAATTTACATGCGTAAAGTTTTTTCGTATATCGTATCATAGATATGTACATTAGTATTTTACACATGTGTGTATACATATAATTTAAATCAAATTTGTAATAGCTGGTCTCAATATATATGTGGGTGGGTACAGAGAGAGAGAGAGACAAGGTAAGAGAAAATAAATAAAGGGAGGGGGGGGTGGAGCCGTGGAGGTGGTGCAGAAAGGAAGGGAGAGGAGAGAGAGATTCATCTCGAAGGCTTCAAAAAACACCTCCCCAGCTCCCTGTAAGTTTGACCGTCAAGGAAGGAAGGAATCAAAGGCGGTAAAACACATCACATGGCCCTCCAACCATTTCTTTATTAATTTCTTATTTAACAATTATTTATCAAAGCCTGTTGCCACTGTAAAAATTAACATAAATTAATGCATGCTCTCGGTAATCTAATCATAATCATGCCCAACCTTACCCCGGTCCTCTTCTTAGACAGAGAAGATTAATTAAAAGCAAATTCTAGAGAGATATCGACACAAACACACACACACGCGCGCACAGATAGAAACTATGACTTTTTGACCCAGTCCAGTGAACATCTTTAATTAGGGTTGGCAGCAAAATAATGACTAACCCTAGCTACCTCCGCTCCATCATGATATTCTTAATGGCTTTCAAATTTCACCGTCCTTTAATTTGTTTGAATTTTCTGGTAGTTCCCCTCCCATGACCCAATATTGACCCATGGGTCACTATAAGAAATGTGAGTAAAGGCCACCTTCATTAGTTGCACAGAAAGGGGTGACAATTGAGAAATAGAGACTAAAGTGCCTCGATTTTAACAAAAATAAGTGGCAATTGGATAATAGGGACTGAAGTTCCTAATTGCCACCCCATCTTATATAACTAAATGATAGTGGCTTTTGCTCACATTTCTTGTAGTGGGTGAATAATTATATATATATAATATTATTGCTCAAGTACTACTATTATATAGCTAGCTAGCTACAGACATGAGATACACATGGCAGCCCTATTTGGGGTGGCAATATGACAATATCAACACACGGCTTTCATTCACCGGTTAATTAGTAGCTACTACTTCTTTTTGGATGCCTCCATGGTCCACAATCCACAATCCACAATCCACATGCAAATTAATTCAAATAAAGTATAATTAAATATATTATGTACGTGTACAATGTTGATACTTAATACATGGAAGTGTTTAATTAAATTTACAAGATTAATTTGTTTGTTTGTTTGTTTTTTTGTTAGCAAGATTTGTTGGCAGTACTATATTATACTAGCTAGCTATTCCATACAGATTTATTTCTTTGCACGCATATATATACTTTAGCTTATCGAAGAATGAAGAGGTTGGAAATGAAGAGATTTTTTTACGTAACCGATATACCATCACGTAATGTAATAAATATATGTGAAAGTAAATATTATTAATATTATATTCTAGGAAAGATAAATATAACATCTAACAATACTTTTACACATTAAATTGGTTACATCACGGAACAGTATATTGATTATACAAAAAAAATTATCCTTAAAATGAGATAATTAAGCAGTAGGGTCGGAGCTGCGTGTAGGATTGTACGTAGGGGTTACAACAGAAATACTTAATTGTGTGTAATTTCATGAGTGAAATATATAGTGCAGATGAAGTAGCAATGCAGCTTGGGCTATTGCCTATTGGTGAAATGCATGGGCTGCATATCTATATGCGCGCAATATTATTTGACTGGAGTTCATGCACGTACAAATTAAGAAGCAGCTTATATAAGCATACATTATACATGGGCGGGCCCAATATGAGCAACAGTGGGCCAAGTTTCCCTTATGTCTCCTATATATATATACTACGCCCTACGGGAGGAAAAGAATATCGTATATCATATATTGTGTTATATATATATGTGCGCGCTGATAGGCTACAGTACTAATTAATTAATTACAATTATTTTAAAATTTTAATAGCGAAGAAGTGTATGTGAGGATATATACATGCATTCATTTAAGATATAATTAGACTTGGGTATTTTAAAAAATTAATTTTTAAATAGAGGTCGGAAGTGTTTTAAAATTTATAAGAAATTTTTTTTAATTCATAATAATTTATAAAAAAAAAAATTAATTTATAATAAAGTCTTTTTAATTTATAAGAAAATCATTTTAATTCATAATGAAGTTTTTTCTCTATTTAAAGGGTATTTCGATCTTCTCCTAGGGTGTAAAATGAGCTTTGTAGAGACTGTATATTAGGTTTAACTCTGAGATTTTGGGCTCCGCCTAAAATTTTTGAATTAAAACCTGACATAAAATCGTTAAAAAATAAAAATAAAATAATTTAATTAAAAACTCTAAATCACTATCAATTTTAGTCTAACAAAATTCATAAAATAAACTTAACTCTAAGTAAGGTGTGAGACCTTGCAGTCATTAAGTGACTGTCTATCAGAAACTAGTTACGTGTATGCAAAAATGAAGTTGCATTTACTTACTTTTCCAACAGATCGAAAATTACTCAAAATTAATTAGCTGCATGTAAATTATTGGGAACAATATGATAATTATATATATATAAACCCCAAAATAGGACTTTCTTAATTAATAAAAAATTAAAGAAGTGTTGATTAAGATTTAGGCACGAGGGTTCTGGTAGTGTTGGTTATAGATGTAGCTAGCTAGGTGCCTAGGTCATATGATTCATATATATTGATATATAGGTGGGTGACAAATAGACAGACAGAGAGACAAACAGCTGGTAACAAGCAGGAGAAAATGGCGGAGTGATTTATTTGTGTGTTCATGTAATTAGATATTTAGATGTAGCTGGGGTTCAGGTAGGTAGGTAGGTAGGTAGCTTGGTAGTTTGGAAATTAAGTGAACAATATAGTGAGTACGTGTCAAATAATGGAATTAACATCTGCGTAAAATATGGTACAACGTTTGATAGTGGCCAACCATTATTGCATTATATATGTATATATATATTAGAGGCCTGGGATGCTGGTGGGAACAATATTGAATCCATTCAACTTTCAACTTATTTCAATTCTAATCCATTTATCCTATTCACTCTCGTCACTTTATTTAATTATAACATTAAATATTTGACGTACCATAGATAGTTCTTTAATTTGATGGTGTTTAATTACAAGCGTCACACGTAATGGGCCGGATATACAGCGGTGGTGAACACTGAACGGTGCAGGCAAGTGGGCAATCCACAGAGAGCGTGATATGGTGGACCTGGTCCTGGGAATTTGTGCCTCATTTTGGACCTGGGCTGGGCCATCATTTGAAGCCATAGCTGCACCATCTTTCTTTTCTTTTTTGGGGAACACCAAGCAGAAATAAGCCCGGACCTAGCCCAGTAACACCAATTTTTAATTTTTTATCCATACTTTTTAATAGCAAATTACATTTAAATCAATACAATATTTCAATATTACATAATTAACTCAAATTTTCTTTTCTTATAAAGGTTAATGAGTTTTGAAATTATATTTCATTGTAGTCACTAAGCTCAATCCACTTGATAATATCATGTATTTTAGTACATTGAAAAGTATCAATTTGCCCATCTTTTTTTTATTACTTATGAACGTAAAATTGTGATATTGCACTTAATTTAGTTTAATGTATAAAAATGATGTGCATGATATATAAATGAGGTTTAGAGTTTAGAGTTTAAAAATAAAGTTTTGAAACTATTTGCCCAAAACTCGAAAACTAAATCCTAAATCGTGCAATCAAATACAAATCTAAATTTGAATAATAATAATATATGTTTATTAATTTATTGTAATTTTTTCATTTTATTCAATAATGACTAAAATAAAATTATGAAAAAATGCATTGATCAAAATTTTACTGTGCAAAATTTTATTGATTTATTTTAATTAGCCCTACTTTTAATTACTAATATTACTGTCATATGACATGTTAGTTTTTTATTAGCTCTAAGTAAATTATCTCTACAGTAGGCTCATAATGGAATAAATAATATATTATCACATTATTTGAGATTTTTTAAGCTGAGATAATTGTTAGTGCTCTTAGTACTACTTTTTTTTTAAAATATTAGGAAGAAGGGCAAGAGGCCAGCGGCTCTCGTGGAATTTTCAAACAGTTTGGAGGCCTAGTAACTTTATTTATTTATTTTATTTGGAAAAAGTAAATTCAAATTTAAGA
The DNA here is from genome assembly GCA_003254865.1 of Dryas drummondii. Taxonomy (NCBI): domain Eukaryota; kingdom Viridiplantae; phylum Streptophyta; class Magnoliopsida; order Rosales; family Rosaceae; genus Dryas; species Dryas drummondii. The sequence continues at coordinate 3,706,143 of QANW01004277.1, forward strand.
TTTTTTCAACATTATAAAGAAAAATACCACTAAATTAATAGCTAGTTAATAACCCTTACAGATCTATTTCAATGTAGTTAAAAATTTCATATTTTAGAATCTTTATAATATAATGTGTTTGTGATGTTTTGTTTTGGTATGAACAAAAATATATCTTTTATGAGAAGAAGAAAAGAGAGGGGAAAATAAGATTGTTTATTGCCTCATACTACTAAACCACTAATATATTTAATAAGAAAGACATTAAGGTACTAATTTAATTGGAAGGACAATTCATTTGCATAAAATGTATACATTAGTGTAAATTAAACTGTTGAGCACTCGACAAATTGTATATATATTTATTGCTCCATTTTCTTCTTGATTATTTACTTAAATCTTAATATTTGTGGGGCTTATTAAGTTTTTTTAACTGTGTTTTAAAGGATTTATCGGTTGGAGATTTAAATTTTGTCATGAAAATTAATAATGCAACTGATTGTCCTTTAAGGGTTTAAAGTAAGAAAATTAGTTGAAATGTTTTTAAGGTGAAGGCGTAAAGCACCCAAAAGAAAAACTTTCATTCGGCTTTCAACCCGTTTGGGTCGGGTCAGAAAACCTGTTTGGTCCGTGTTACCCTATTAATCGCCCATCTTTCCACTCTGAAGCTTTGTATCCAGACCTATCTGGTTTCTCTTGCACATTTCCCTGTATCCAAACATAACATACCTCCGATTCTGTCGGTGGGTTCAAGTGGTTTTGGTGGCTGTATGCTCTTCTGGGCCAGCTTGAGAACCAATGAATCAGTAAGTTCTCTTTTCAGAGATTTCTTAATCAGAACGAAGAACCTATTTTCGGTTGATTTATGGAGTTTCCTCGTGGTTTCTAATATGAATTGTATAGTGTTTTATTTTTAAGTATTATTATTATTGTTTCATATTGTGTACATGCCTTACACACACACACGTGTGTGCACATATATTTGTCCATTTGAGTGTGAGAATGTGAATGCAAGCCATCAAGATGAAATGTGCTGATTTCTTGAACCTAGTGTAATCCATTTGACCATTTTGTTGCTTGATTCGAGCTGACAATAAATGACAACATTTTATCTCCAATTGACAAGGGATTTTCTTGTATTACCTCGCTTTTGTTGATTTTTTTCTTGGTACAAGCTTTTGTTAATATCATTTTGAATCTAAAGAGATAATTAATGGCTCAAAGTTAATGCTTATGCAGTGGATTCTGTAATTGATACGAAGGCTCAAACTGGGGTGTTAGATAATTCAGCAGATGTTCAGCTTAGATTAAATAATGAGGGTGCAACTCTAGGAAGTTCGGTAGAGGAGGTTTCTGGTCTTGGACAAATTGAGGAAGCGGGTCAGAATCCTTCAAGAGTGGAGCAAAATGCAGTTGAAGGAGATGAACCATGTGTTGGTCAGGAATTCGAGTCAGAAGCAGCTGCACATGCATTTTATAATGCCTATGCATTGAGAATAGGTTTTAGAACACGTGTGAACGATCTATCTCGTTCTAGGGTTGATGGGTCTATCATTGCGCGAACACTGGTGTGCAACAAAGAGGGTTACCGAGTGGCTGATAAGCGTGATAGGAAGAGTATGAGACCTCGGCCCCCCACTAGGGTTGGATGCAAGGCAATGGTTTCAATAAAGAAACTGAGTATTGGGAAGTGGGTGGTTGCAAAACTTGTAAAGGAGCATACCCATCCACTGACTCCCGGGAAGAGTCAAAAGATATTGAATGATCAATCTCCAGTAAGTTCTTGTTCATTTATTTTTTCAGCGTAGTGTTTGTTAATGCTATTTTGAATTGTGTATATCTATAAATTAGGTTATTGGATACATGCCCTCTTGAAATGCTTGTTAGCCAGCTTAAGTTCCCAATTTTGATGCTTATGAACTTGTCTACCTTCGACAATATTGTCATCAGAGTATATGACCATTCAATTTAGTGTGAGACCCATGAGAAACTATTCTTTCTTATTTGAAAATTGTTTATTCATATATGTTGTGCAACTATAGTGAACCCTTGGTTATTTCCTTGATATTTAAATCCCAACAACACACTCACTAATTCTCATGTCATTGTGTCTAGCCTCTGGATAAGTCTTGTGTTTGAGGTAATAAGGTTGTGATTATTAAAATTCTGAGATCGATTAGTGTCTTTCTGGAAGTGTTTTAGGTAGAAATAAACTAATTAATTTCACAACTAACTGGTTCTGAGAAATATGCTATGTTAACTCTGTAAGTGAGATGTGCAGTTGAAAATGTTAGCCTGTTTTTGACCTTTCTCTTATGTTTGCCACCTTAGTCATTTATTGACTTGTGAAAGATGTTATTATTTGGAGTATCATCACAATACATCTGTCCTTAATTAGTCCTTCACAACAATATGTGTGAGTTTGTCAGTGTGCATGTTCAGACGTTCTTACTTTTATTGAGGCTTAGAAATTGGGACTACTGTCCCCTCTTCCTCATATTTCGGCTAAGACAAGCTGATTATATTTATTTGCCTATGGGATATAATATAATGTTTTGACTGCTTTTTGGAGTTTCCAGAAGGAAAAAGAAACATTATGGCGTTACTCTTGGCCCTTGCTCTGAATTTGAATGAATATTGAATGCATACATGGTGCTTTGTTATATTCTTTTAATGCATAGAGAATGGTTGCTTACAACAATTTCAGGGAAAAGAGTACATTTTTACAATTGTTTCAATTATGTCAATCTAGTCTCTCAATCTTTGAATAATAATCCAATGGATGCATGTCTTTCTTTGATCAGCTCAAATGTGTAATGGACACTTTTATCCTAGTGTCAAATTTAAGTTAGGTGACTTTAAGGAAGCCTTTTGTGAAGAAAGAAATGAAAAGTAAAATGACCATGATAGAGGGAGAGAAGGTATTGCTTGTCTAAGTAAATTGAAGTAATTTGCCACTTCTTGTTTAAACCAATTTTATGAACATCAACTTATTTGCAGATTCTGATTCTTGAGCTCTATTTTAATTATTTTCGTTTCCATTAAATTATAAATAATCATGCATATGCATGGTATTGATTACTTGCAGGATGAACAGATGAAAATCAAAGAATTAACTCAACAGCTGCTGGTTGAGAGAAAGCGGTCTGCTTCATATAGAAAAATCATAGACCTCCTATTTAATCACATTGAAGAGCACACTCAACATCTCTCACAAAAGATCCAGCGCATAACTGATAATCTTAAAGAGATTGCATCATCTGAACCAAAAGGAAAAGACCGTCAAAATCTCATCCGCTAGTATGCATCTGTGTCTGCGCGCTTTTTCATTTTTATAATGTATTATTGTAAAATTTGTAAATTTTCACATTTGCTTTCGCAGTTATAGATTATAATTGTACCATGGATGAATAGAATATTATCTCATATAATTAATGTTGGTACAAATTAAGAGATCTATGTAATTGAAATTGAAATTAATTATGTAAGATATGATTTTCAGTGCAGTTGGCTAAGTGCCTTCTATCAAGAATGGAACCTAAAACATTAACGATTGTGATTGCTCTAAATGTCCTCACGGAAAATTATTATAGTGACCATTTTTTTCTTCTAATATTCTTTTATTTTCTAATTCTCTCAAAAAATTAATTATCATGAAATCTACGTGGATATCCACATAAAGAGTTGGAAAAAAGAAATTAATTAAAAACTCTAAAATGCTTAATCAACAATTTATGTGTTTGCAAATAAAAAAAAAGCCAACTTATCTATTTGAAAAAATAATACTAATGTATCCGATCGACGGATCGAGTTGAGTGATTCGGCTCTTAACCCGATTACATATTCAAATTTAACAGAAAACAACCCGACCCGTAATATATATTACGAAGACTGAAATCGTAGAAAGCCTCTCTCCCCTCGCAGGGCTCCAGCTTCTTGCTTTGAAACAAACAAACATGGAATTCTTGTGGATCTGACCAGCCAGGATTTCGATTTTCGGGCTTCCGTAAAATTCAATGATTCAGTGAGTTTCTACAATTCACTGGTTTTTAAATTTTTCTCTCAGCTTCCAGTTTCAGTTACCATTCGATGCATCACATTCTTACTAAGTTTGAAAAATCTGATTCTTCCTGATTTTTATCAATTGGGTTTTGCAACTTCTTTGGTTTCTTGGTTTGACTGTGATTTTATTATTACCTTACTTTTCTTTAAATTATAGATTATGGAAATTGGTTTCTTTCAAATTGTGTGTTTATGTTAAAGTATTTTCATATGACTTTATATCTGCTTAAATATGAACGTAGGATATTAGAATGAATGTCATAGTCACGAGTTTAGTTAAATTAGTACCCGAGGGCCACCACCCGGGGGGTTCAGTTCAGGTTTACGAATATTTCTTTTTAATAAAGTTTTAAGGAATATTAATTGCGTGGTCTTTGTTTATGATCATATTTAAATTACATATATATACATATTAATTTTGGTAATAAGATTCTGTTATGACCGTGGACTGTTTTGTAGTATTTTTTTCTTGGCTATAAATTCCATATATACTGATCATGTAAAAAAGAATAATTTCTATTGCACTCGGATATTCATGATTCCATGAATTTGTATGTTGCAGTGGATTCTGAAGTTGGTATAAATGTTAATGATGGGGTGTTAAATGATTCAATTGATGTCGAGCTTAAGCATGGCAATGATGGTGCTTTGGTAGGCTGTTCTTTTGAAGAGATGCCTCATCTTGGACAAAATGATGACAGGACTCAAAATTCTTCTAAAGATGGATCAAGTGTAGTTGAAGCAAATGAGCCGTATGTGGGTCAGGAATTTGATACAGAAGAAACTGCACAGGCATTTTATAATGCCTATGGCATGCATATGGGTTTCGTTACTCGTATGAACTATCTATCCCGGTCCAAACATGATGGAACCATCATAGGTCGCACACTTGTATGCAACAAAGAGGGTTACCGGAAGCCTGATAGGCGTGATAAGAAGACTATTAAGCCACGGGCTCCCACTAGGGTAGGTTGTAAGGCAATGCTCTCAATAAAGAAACTGAGTATTGGGAAATGGGTTGTTACAAAATTCATCAAGGAGCACACTCATACATTGACTGCCAGCAGAGGTCAAAAAGGATTGATGGATGATCAAATACCGGTCAGTTATTGGGATCTTTTGCAGTTTCTCTGGACTTTATTTGTTTTAAGCAAATTTTTGTCTTGCCTTATGCAATTTTGTTATGTATTTTATGCATATTGACTCAAATTAAACGAAACTGGACAACTCAAAAGCTTGTGCACGCGTATCTCTGTATTATCCATGTGGAAGGTTGTTATAGAAAGACACCTCAGCCATGTGGAATTGATATTGGAAGGATCAAATATGATAAATTTAATTGGCAGGTGAGACAGAAGAGCAAGTTTTTGAGGTCAGAAATAAACTATTCCTTGTTTCTAGATCTGCCAAAGTTCTGGTCCTGTGTAAGGAGATTGCTTGTATCTTCTTTTCAGGCAATCTTCTTTCAGGTTGCATGTGCTTCATGAGTGTTTCATCTTTTTCATTGTCTGATGAAAATCAAGATGATTATTTGCCGACACTAGTGTTCTAAAATTTAAAGCAACATGTTTTTAAGGGGTTGCTTTAAATCTTTGTTTACACATATGTACGTGTATGTTGGGGGGTGGGATGGAAGAGGGTGATCAAAACGTTCCACTTCACTTGTTTCGTTGTGTTTGTTCAACCATCATTATTTTGTAGGTAATTCATTCAATCCTGCCTACTGTTTCAGATATTTATTTGTGCAGTAAGGTGTCGGAAAAAGTTCTCAGGCAATGATTAAACACTTTCTTCATTGACTGACTGCTAATGTCTTCATCTGCTTAAAAATTTCTGTTCAGATTTGACTCAAAACCCCACCTAGTAAAAACAGCTGGACCAAATCCTGTTGATATCAATTCAATGGGTTCTATTCCCTTTTAGTTGATTCCTCATTGTTATATATTCTGAAGAGTTGATTTCAATGAACTCAGTTGGTATAGGTATAATGGGAGGACCAGGATGGCATTATGGATAGAAGAGTTGCAAGTACTGGGTGATGCCTTGTAAGAAAATGCCAGTTGACATCCAGGTCTATTAGGAGATTGTTTCTCATCTAAATCTTATGCATGTTGCTCAAAAACATAATTTTCAGGAGCTTATATGACAATTAAGCACATTATCTAATATACGTAAATTTTTTGCATGACATGTACATTGATCCTATTAGTATGACCTGAATTTCATTTATACCTCTCATTTCTTTTTTCCCTCACCGTGTGTCTGTAGGATGATAAGACGAGGATTGAAGAATTAACTCAGGAGCTGTTCCTTGAGAGACAGCGGTCTGCTTCACTTAGAAGAATTGTAGATCTTCTATTTGATCACATTGAGGAACATACACAAGACCTGTCGAAGAAAGTCCAGTATGTTGTCGACAAGGTAAAGGAGATTGAATCGGAAGGGAAAACCCGCCATAAGCTCTGATAGTCCTGGCACTCTAGCTAATGTATATTGTATATATTCACATTAGCTATATAATTTTAATTTATTTTTCTGAAGAACGGTTACTTTGCAATCTGAAATACGAATTTTGTTGAATATCTATTGTGTCTTTCTTTTTTCCTTTTTCAGAAAATGCAATATTATTGTCAGCCAATGCCCAATGCGATTTTCTGAAGTTTTGTTACTTTGCAATCATGTATCACCTTACCACCCAATTACCCACCAGGCCCTAATTACTAGCATTAATTTGTTTGATTGAGAGTGAGAAAGACGAACGATCGATCAGTCCAGAGATGATGACGGCAAAGGAAGTGAGATACATGCAAAACTGGGTTGAGGTTGCACCATCCCTTCTTATATCCCAGCCCCATCAATTAATTGGTGATCGTGACGCTTTTTGTACATTAAGTTCCGTATTGTTACAAACTTAATTCAAATCTCAGTCTCTCTCCTACTCTTAAATTTTTCTCATTGCTTAAGTGCTTATATATTGTGGCATTGAAGAAAAAAGTATTGGTTAGTTTTTGTGAATTTCTTTTTTCTTTCTGTTTTTGGGTGTGCATTGGTAGTATGTTTAAAGAAAGGGAGAGAGGAAAGAAACAATGAGTAACTTTTCAATCTCTCAGAAAAGTGGAGTTTTAAAAACAAGATATTGAGAACTGCCATGTATAGGAGTATAGGACAATTTCTTTATTTGCAAAAGTGCAGTTTATGATATACAAGCGGATCAAGTCTGGACAACTAATCAATGGAGCTATGGTGATTAAAACACAAGTTTAGCAATAATCTCTAGCTTCCAGCCTCCCAACGACTTGGGACAAAAAGGCTCTTCTCCATGAATATCCCAAAATTGAGGTGGATAAAAGCATCGTTAACTACCCAATTTAAACGCATCCACAAAGAGTCCTAAGCACACACCAGCTTTCCAGTAGTTCATCATCATGACAAAAGACTTCAGCCTCCCACTTGATAGAGAAGGGGGCTTTCTATACATAAGCATACCAATACCCTCAATGGCAGCAACCACAATACCTGCAACCAAAACATCCCAATCGCCTGTCTGCCCAAGGATTGTAGCCAGTGCATTTGCCGTGTAGAAACCCAAAAGAAGAAGAAATATCTTCATGGGAAAATTTTTCCTGGCTAAGTTCAGCTTCTCCAATAGCTGTCTTCCACCTGCAGTCACAATCCTACCTAATCGAGTGCGATTGAGATCAGAGCTGTTGTCATTGAGGCCCTCTTGCCCACCATTATCAGGAACCCCACCTGTGTCCAAGGCAAAGGCTAATCTCCACCCATGTCTTGTTGACTGAAACCTGTGACAGGATAACAAAGATAAGCATGTTAAGAAGGGCATCGATATGTTCTTATAAAAGAAAAAGGCATCAGTATATAGCAAGTATTTTATCTAGTTGCATTTGGACCAGGAAAAATTTATAATTATTAAACGCAGTTCAGAGAACTTGGATTTGACGTGGACATATAACCAATCAATTCCGCAAACAAAAAACCCATTCAAGAGAAAAAAGGAATGTTTGTATCAATTGTAGACAGCCAACAAAAGTTACAAACTAAAAAGAACCCATATTTTGAACTGGGAAATAGATAGGCAGGAACACGGCAGAGCGAAAAGATGAAATCCAAGAATGAATGTGAGAACAAGAGTAGCAGTCCATGCCACAAGAAGGAACCATGCATCTCAACTATTATTTGGAAGGGTTCAGGGATTCTGTTAATTATTCAGGAATCTTCACAGAAATAAGAGAATTTCTAAGTCCTCCAAGGTTCATTGAGAAAACATAATGCAGTTGACTTTATTTCACGAATAAACAAGAACAAAGCAGAAAGAAAGAAAGACTTTTGATTGATATTTTTCAATAAGCTAAAAAATGACCAGGCTCACAAGCAGCATAAGGCCATAAAGACACGAATGCGCATGACAAACACTTGGTTTCATAATGTTTACCTCCTTTGGGGAAAAGTCACAGACTTTATGCCATTCTTTGAAGTTTGCATACTGAAACTTGGTTCACTGCAACAGTTCTGGATCATACAAGTTGCAAGGGTCATAGAGGATCTTTCAGAGATTTCATTCTCCACTACTGGTAAACTTGACTGTAGCATCATAGTTCCCATTTGACAGGCCATGAACTACAATGATAGAAAAACCCACATGATTTTTTAGTACACAAGACTTCAAATGATTTCTCATAAGAATCTTCAGACCATATATATGCTTTTTTGGTACTCAAGGCTTCAATGGTTACTCAGTCCTTGTTGAAACTAACGATTACTAGGTTATACTGATACTCTTAAAAAGTACACAATTTTTACAATATAACTCATATTGAATAAGATGGTATGTAGCATGGACCTCATGAAGCCCCAGACAAGTACAATAGAGTTTATCCCAGTTTAGCCCTTCAAAACCGACTCATTCTTAGGGTTCCATCAATTTTCACAACGAGCTCAAGCCCAATTGATTCCACGACACCCTCTTCAGAGTTCAAACCACATTCTTAGTATTGGTCTCAATCATCCAGAATCAAATGAAATTAACAAAAGAAAAAGAATAATCAACAACCCAGATAGCAGAAACTGCAGAAAACAAATAGAAATTTAGAAATTGCTCACCTTGAAACAGAAGAAGACAGACAGTGGCGATAGAGTTACAGTGAGTATCTTTATGACTTTATGAATAACATATAAAGAGCAGGCATGAGAGAGCTCGGTGATTGTGGCTGGCCTTTGCAGGCAGTGGTGGTGACTCTTCTTACTTTGAGCAATTAGCAAACCAAAGCACGAGCTCGGCTTCACTACTGTGTTTGTTTGTTATGTTTTGGTACTACAGTAATTTTTTTTTTTTGAAAAAAAAAAAAAAAAAAACTTTCTCCGCTTCCATTGGAGTGGGTGATGTGGCTAGACATAAAAGATTGCGGAAAGTATGTATGCATGCACGTGCACCTAACTGCAGAGAAACAAAACCCCCACATCTCCAACTCTCCAAGAGCCAAGAGGACCAGGACAGAGAAACCTACGTTGAACATAAAAATTGGGGAAAATGATTGTGATGGTGCTGCAGGTGTTGTTATGGGTCTCGATCTGTATTCATGCAACAAGTGAGGAATTGGAATTGGAATCATCTTCTGCAAAACCCAAACCCAATGGGGAGCTAAGAAGAGTGATAGATGTGAAGGGAGGCCCAGAGTCAGTAGTGTGGGTGGTTCAGCTTTCTGATCTCCATTTCAGTGTCCACCATCCTGACAGAGCACTCGACTTCAAGGAACTTGTGGGTCCTACTCTCTCCATGATCAACCCTTCTCTCGTCTTCATCACTGGTGATCTCACAGGTTGCTTTTTATTTTCTTTCTTCTACCCTTCCCCTTTCAATTTACGTTTCTCATTTAGCTTCATGGATATCCATAGATTTCATGTTAAAGGGGCATCAAATGCTGATAACTAATGAGTCAAGTCTCACGCTTTATTAAGACCTGCTTTATAAAGTCTCACACTTTGGTACCAGAAAGTCCTGTTTGTAAATATAGGCGTTATGTTCTATGGATACAAAATATTTGTATCCCATAATTATCTTTGGATTTTCGATCTATATTTATAATAATGATTGTAATAGCAATAATAATAATAATAATAATAATACTCTCATTCTCCTTATCTCCATTAGATGGAAAAAGCAAGGATTTGTTGACAATGAAGCAAAATGAGGAGGAGTGGGTGGAATACCAGAATGTGATGGAAGATGTTATAAAAAGGAGTAGGCTTGACAAGAGCGTCTTCTTTGATCTCAGAGGGAATCACGATAACTTTGGCGTACCAATTGTCGGTGGTTCCTTTGATTTCTTTTCAAAGTATAGCATCAATGGGCAACTGGGCAGAACTGGGAATGTCAATAGTGTCACTCTTCAGGTGAGTTACTCATTTCAGAGCTGGTTTATATGCGATGCATTCCAAGGATAACCCCAAACAGTCCCAAAGTTTTAATTACTTAACTCGAGTTCTGAGCTAAACTACCTAACACTGAGTTGAAGTTTAATTGTACATTCCCAAGCTTTGATTATAGATGTTGGCATGTCATTGTGTATTTATTAGATGAAAAGCTTTTCATTACTTCCCCAACTTTACACTCCTCTCTCCTCAATCCAGGCTGGTGAGCGGAAGCATCTCTTTGTTGGAGTTGACAGCACAATGTCTATTGGTTTACGAGGCCCGACTAATCTTTTCGGGCATCCAACTGATCAACTTTTAGCAGAATTGGATGTGGAGCTCTCGCAGTGGGATTCTCGATCAAAAGAACCATTAAGCAAGATTTCCTTCGGGCATTTTCCTCTTTCATTCTCAGCAACCTCATACTCTGGGAAGAGCCTAAAAGATATTTTCCTCAATCATTCCATATCAACTTATATATGTGGCCATCTGCATGCAAGGTTTGGTAAAAACTTGAAGCGGCATCATCAGTTGGATCAGCCTTTTTTATCCTTGCAGAAGTTTTTCCAGCTTAATATACACCAACTATCTTCACATGGTACTGTTAATTGTTCAATGGAAGCCCCAGCATACAAAGAATTCTGGGAGTGGGAGATGGGCGACTGGAGGAAGAGTAGAGCCATGCGAATTTTGGCCATTGATAGAGGTCATGTTTCGTTTGTTGACATCGACTTCAAGTTAGGCACCAAAAAGACTATCATATTGCCCACTTTTCCCCTGGACTCTAGGTTCATGTCAACATCTTCATCCCATCGCAAATATGAATGTCATCTTATGGTCCCTTTATCTTATGAGACGGTCAGAGCTCTGGTATTTTCTGTTTCTCCAATTGTGTCAGTTACAGCTAAGATCTATGACTCAAGACCTGGATATCTCAATTTGGTATTTGAGGCGGTCATGAGAAAGCTCGAGGATGACATCACCAGGGGAGACCTTTATATTGCTCCATGGAATTATAGAGCCTTTGAGGATCCATCTCCTAATAGATACTGGTTGCAAATAGAAGCAACTGACTACATGGGTAGATCAACTTTAACCGATTTAAGGCCATTTTCTATTAATGGTCTTAGTACTAAGCTTTCATGGACATGGAAGGAGTTTATGGTTATGGGTTGTCAATGGGCTGCCTTGTATTACCCGATGCTCTGGTCTGCTGTATATTTTTTACTCTCCATTCTCCTTATTCCAAAAGCTCTCCTCATTTTCTCAAATAGGCGTTTCAGTTACAAGAAAAGGGGCTTCCTAAATGGTATAGGATGGGTTTTACAGGAGCTCTGCGGGGTTCCCATAGCATGGTTTGGTTTATTAGGATACTTGTTGTACCTTATAGTACTCCCCTGGTTTATTGGGCAAGTTTTCACTGACGGTAAGGATAAAGGATTCATGACCTATTTGGGCTGGAGGGTTAAATCTTTCAATGAAAAGAGAAAACATGAATATGTTGGATCTCCAGATATAATGGTGGTTGTTCTTCCACACCTTGTCTTTGTGGTTTTTCCTGCTATTTTGGTTGCTGGTGCTTTAGCTGCTGAAAAACAGATCTTTCGGGAACATTTTCTCTCACTGTCAGGGAAGAAAGAAGATGATCATCATCCGAAGGAAAAGAGATCTTTTTGGTATGATTACCAAGGCAGTAGGAAATCAAATTATTTTTCTGTAAGGCGGTGGATTCGGAAAGTTCTTTTGGTTCTTTGCTTGGCAATTTGTTGGAAGCATTTTATGGTAAGGTTTCTTCTACTGATATATTTCAGCTTAAAATGCATTATGTAAGGTTTCTTCTTTGTTGTGTCATCCTAGTTATCAGTTGGAAGGAATGAGTAGTAGGTATCAAGATGCATCTTCTTTTTTATTTATTTAATTTTTTGTAAATGTTTTGCATGTTTTTTTACTTATGTATGCCTTGCTTTGGTTTTTCTGTTTCTTTTGTCTTTGGATTACAGAATTGCAGGGCTCTCATCAAGGCTTATGAGATGAATCCCATTCTCCATTTTCCAGGATATAGCTTCACAATTCCACTAGTGTTGGGTTATACTGTTTACAAAACTTGGAGCGTATAATATCAAGCACATTGCAGAGAGCAAGAGTTTACTTATTCTTCAAGTTGTATCAACATTGAACACTGCTTGTCACTTGCTCGCAACAGAATATGATGCACTTGATGCAGACTTGGCTTCAAGAGACCATACAACTGGAAAAAAGTGAGGCTTTGAGGTCTGAAATATTGGCAGATAAAAGTGATATATGGGTTTTGGACTTTGGAGATGGATTGATTGTTGGCGTTGCATTTAAGAAGCCGGCGTCCAAGAATTAAGAAATTGAAGTTGGGAAGCAGCCCTGCCCTACCTTAGCATGGTAATTCTTGTTACAACTTACAAGTAGCTGTAGTAGCTTGCTTATGAGTTTATGTGTTATGAAAAATGCTGTGTGTAGTTGTAGATAGAGCACCTTGAGCCTGGAGCCTGTGGGGCTGTGGGGCTGTGCGTTGGCCCTGGATCAAACATTTTTTCTTTTGTCATCCCTTGATCAAACATTTATGTGGTAACCATAAAATGATAAATAATAATTAACATTCTTTGCATGATAATGTTATGAAATGGTTATTAAGACTGATTTTAATCTAATTAGTGGTGTCATGTTTTTTTATCCACTTTTTCCCCCACTACCCAACACAACCAAGTTCTAATTGCAACTATACTCCTCTTATGGCAATTACCCTCGTTTATTTTTTTTCAACAAAAAAAATGATGAGCCATGCCGTTGCAAAAAACACAGCTCAGGAAGCCGGGGAGGGGGAAGGGAAGTGGTGGTGGGCAGAGAGGTGCCAAACGGGGAGGAAGAAGGGCATAGAAAATAAATATTTTTTAAAAAAGTTTTTTAATTCTTATAGTTTCTTTAAGTTAAAAAAAAAAAAAAATCAAATTTTTGAATATGCTGGCTGAAATCGCTTTGCCTACAATATGCTGCAGCAAGTCAGCAACTCAGTGGTTGAAATCATCTTCTCTTGAAATTCCCAACCTAGTGGAGTCTGATGGTTCACTTGTGTTGAGCAGTAGTTCCCAAGCAGAGCCGTATTTGGCTCATCTTGCCCAATGGATTTTGGGCATTGGAAATGACCAATGAATTCCATTATTTTCCATCTGTGATTTAAGGAGTTCACGAATTACTGTCGTGGTTTGTTGGATGCTTAGAGAATTTTGAGTTGATAACTCTGTGCACTAGGAAATTATGCTTTTCTTTTTTATTCGTGTTGGGTGTTTTAGAATCACTTCCATTGGAGAAGTCTTCAGATGACAAAGTTCAAACAAACTGAGCAAAGAGAACGGAAAACCCAAAAGAGGGATTTCGAATGAAAGATGAGAAGTTAGGCAAATAATTCGTACATACTTATTTCATTTTTGCAGGGGCCAATTCAGTTTCTTGTCCCCAACTAGTTTAATCTTACAACCACTTTAAAGCTTCAAACTTGATACAATTTTATCAGCAACTGATTAATGACAAGAAAATTACCGATGAACACATTTGCATAAATCAAGACAGCCACAGATATGCTAGGCAAACAGCAGGAACTATATACAGCTCAAGTCCCAATAACACAAGACGTACAGAGTGATAGTGCCTTCTCCTTTTCCTCCTCCCACCCTTTATTGCTGCTTTGTCCTTGCGTTTATAATTCCAAAGATGCATAACCGATGGAAATCTCTTCCTCCCTAGAGCAACCCACTCGGGTACTTCACTGCAACCAACCAGCCAAAGAGGCATAACCAAGGCCTCCACATCCAGATAGGTCAATTTGCATCAGAAAAATAAGTTACCGGCGTTGCTGACACATCTGACAGACAGCGGCTGACTTGACATTTGCAAAGGTGCAATGTTCACAGGACCAGTGGCCTAAATCATCAATATTTCTACTGGAACTACTTGACCTAGATGTTGTAGCCTTGCCCCTCCCACCTCTTCCCTTGCTGCTTGAACCTCCCAAATTCTTTGAGCTTGCTGTCCTGCTGCTGGTACCATGGGAGTCCACATCTGATAGACCATTCTCTAAAGCTCGAACTAAATTTTCAAAGTAGTTTCGAGTCACGCTGCTTTCATTGAAATTGAACAATAAATCAATAAGTGGAAAAGCTGTAACATCCCACGTTTGTCAATATGCCAAGTGAAAAATCATTTGAATATGAGTGAATTTATTGAAAAAAAAAAAAAAACATATTTGGAACAGTCTGATAATCTCCAATGAGTTAAAGGGTTCTGGAATAACTGACTTGCTTTTCACATCAAAGCTTAAAAAGTCACAGAAATATGTGGACAACATCTCTCAGTGACAGATATTGAGCAAACGTGACAGAGAGTTGTGAAGTAATGCCCTGCTTCACTTTACCAAGTTGGCAGCCCCCAAACCACCCTTCTCTTTAACCCAAGTCACTACCTTCCAGGTGACTAAGTACTCCCCATAAAAAAAATCCCTCTATTTTCTCTAATCTCCTTATCACTTGGATTGGAATATTGAAAAGAGAGGTAATAAGTTGGCAAACTGCTTAAAACTAATTGAATCAAAGTTCACCTGCCTCTTGGAAGGGGGGAAGAAGAGAGAGGGTGGGGCTAACACTACTCTAGATTTCTTTTTTCTTTTTTTTTTTGAAAAATAACTACTCTAGATTTCTAAAATCCTCTCTGAAATTAGGCCTTGTAATCCAGGTAAATATAACGAAAATTTTTAGTTGAAAATAACCTGGTCAATCCGGCAAGTTTTGTGCGGAACTCATTGAAATCTTTCGATGGGTCCTCTTCATTGAGGTAAACTTGTAGCTCCTTTTCTGCACACTGATGAAGTCGTTCCAACCCAGACTCAGCCTCACCTGCACAAACAGAAATTAATTAGGACAAAGCAACAGGATGCAATGTCTCTCTTCAAGCTTGAGAAAATGACAGACCTTGCAAGTATTCAAAGAACTGTCTCTTCGCATGTTCGTGCTCAGGTAAATAATATCCATAGGCATATGTCCATTTCAGTACTCGCCTACATTCAACTATCTGCATGGATAGAATTTAATAAGAAAAAGCTATAGGCTCTCAGTTAAAAAAAGAAGTAACTTGTAGTTGACCTGTAGCCAGGCCTCTGTAATGAACTTCAGCTGTGACTCAGGTTGGCACTGGATGTCGCTCAGCTTCTCAAGCTACAATAACACAAGCATTGAGCTCTAAGTTCAGAAAGCAAAATGACTAGTAGAAAAAAAAAAAAAAATTGTAAATATACAAAGTATATGCAGCCTATGCTACACAGCACAAGTACCCTGGAAGACATCCGCCACAATTGATAGTCAAATCAATCAGCCATACCAGCATCACTAACCACAAAAGACATAATAGTAAAAGGTATTACTTACATGCACAGTTTGCATCTGCTGCAAGTCTGCAAGTGCTTTTTGCCTGGACTGTAGTGAAGACAAAAAAAAGTTCAGATAGTATCACAAATTATCATGAAAAGCATGTATTTAAAATTATAGAAAGTGCGGCAGCATCAATTTTTTTTTTTACGAAGGGATCTACATACACGAGTGCATACACAGAATATGACTACTTATTACCAAGGCGTCAAACAGAAGTAGGTTGAACATAAGCCATATGACTTATGTTACAAAGATAACCGGTTTTCAAATAAATTATTAAAACATTTCCAACAATGAGCGAAAATCAGGACTTCAGAAAACTGATCATTGCAAGCACAATGACAAGAAATTGAATCAGTTTTACCACATTTTGACAAACTTGTACATAGTTACATACCAATTGATTGGTTGCCCATATTTCATAACAAGGAGTGTCCACAGCATAAATGGGAACAAAAAAATTCTGTGAGTGCGCATGCAGACACATTATGTATGGTTACTTACTACCAAGGTGAAAGATACTTTTAGAAACCATGACTTATTTAAAAGGGTTTTTTCAATTTTGGCCCTTGTCTCAATTAGGTACCCAAACTATTATTTGTCCCAATTTCATACCCAAACTTTTATTTTGGCCCAATTTGATATATAATGTGACTTTTGTCAAATAATAATAACAGACGGCGTCAAAGCAATGGAAATAATACTAATAAGGAGTGTCCACAGCATAAATGGGAAAAAAAAGTCTTTTTTTTTTTCTCTGTAAGTTTATATGCACAGAGACACATTATGTATGATTATTTACTCCCAAGTTGAAAGATACTTTCAAAAACCATGAGTTATTTAAAAGGATACCTTTTAAATAATTAACAAACATTACAACCATGAGTGAACACAAGAACGTCAGAAAACTGCTCATTGCAAGCATGATGACAAGAATTGAATGAGATTTACTATATTTTGAAAAACTTATACATACCGATTGATTGGTTGCCCATCTTTCATAATAATGAGTGTACCTCTCTAGAGAGTTCTTCGCCATCTCTCTTCGTTTCTCTGCCTCATCATACTGTAAATAACCATACAATAAGAATCAAACACAATGCCCTAAATTGAAAACATGCTCAACTATCAAAATAGGCATACAAACTACATTAACATACCACTCCCTCCTGCTTTGCTGTTTCATAGCGATTACATGCATAAAACCCACCGGTCCTTTCACCATGTTCCGACCACGCACCAAGGCAAAGCCTGAAAGCATATACAACTTGTATCACAATGTTCTAAAAGCAGATAGTGTTCACACAAGACACATAATAACATGAAATCCAGCTTTGGCATAAAAGGTATGCCTATCTACAAGACTAAAAAGGGGGCGTAAGGTATTAATCACCCTTTTATATGATTACAGTGCACAAGAAATAAAATAAGGTAGTGTTGCTAAAATGCTTACCAGCAAAACTCAAATTTACAAGGTGGTGTACAAGTAATATGCATACAGCCTTGATTTTTCTCGATCGGCCGTTTGCACTTTGGGCAGGGCTTGGAATTAGCCAATATCCTGAAATCCATCAACCATATAACTTAGCATTTTTGGCCTCAGAACAATATAGACAACAAAAGCTTTTATGAAGCCACCATTTATGATGTATTGAAGGCATTTACATGACACTAAATCCAGGCCTCTTGTTGGCATGCTCACAAGAGAGCGAGATATGCCCTTAAAGATTTTTAACTTGCTGAATTCAGATGGATTCATCATGTATTTTTTAGATCATAAACAAAGGTAACCTTGAAGACTATATTCTTCTTACAATCCATCTAACCCAAGACAAAATACCTATCTTTCTTTTCTGCTACACCCACCAAATATAAGCAAGATTTTGTTCTAGATTATAAAGTTTTAAGGAATCACGTAGAACTCAATTCTGGACTTATAAAGTCCATACTAAGCTGACTATCACACACTGACACACCTTTAACATTGGCATCTATGCATTATCTAGCTAACAAGATGTCATGCTATAACATGATCAAAGCCGACATCCATGTTGACAAAGATAGACAGGCCATGCAATTATTGTGGTAGGTACCGGGCCATTCTTTCACTAGAATCACCCAGGGAAAATTCAAGTGTTCACATTTCATCACAGTCCTCATACTATATAATGTATTACATACCAATTCATATTTTCAGATTCAGCACTATTCTTCAATATCCATTTGGACACAGTTCCGCAATCAACTGGACGGTGAGCTTCCTCAGTACACTGCAAGGTCAAATTCACATGATGTAAATGCCATGAGCACCTATAAGCACGGATATTCCCAAATTTTCAGGTGTAGAGTGTCCAAGGGATACGGAAGGGGTTTTTTTATTTTTATTTTTTTAGTAAAAGAGGGTCTGAGGGTAATTTTAAAAAGTTATGGAATTGTTTCTAAGAAAAGGGAGATCTGAGGAGTATTTTAAATGTTAAAGAGCTGATATGAAAACAGAATAAAGCATAAAATAAAATAAAATAAAGAAAGAAAGAATCAAGTCATATATCTTATTTATATATCCTTGCCATATTCGTATTCTATTATTTGGAGATTTCTCACATCTTCATATCGTATCATATCATATCTTGCATCTTGTATCCGTGCAACATAGATGAGCATGAGCACAGATAGGCAATTCCCTTAAATTTATATTCAGTAACGATAACACATCTTGGAAGAATTCAAAGAGACTCACATTCCAGCAAAAGCTATATGAACAGCGGCAAGTAACATCATAACTTCCACCACCAACAATAAAATCTATAGCATAATCACAGCCTGGAGCAGGACACCATTTGGTCTGCAAAGAAACAACCATGAAAGAATATGGTCAACACAATGTTAAAAGAAGGCTTGTTCAAGAAAAATCTGATACAGACTATGTTTGCAAGCTTATGATATTTTAAGCCAGTTATAATATTAAGAAGGTGTTGATGTTGCACAGAACAATCAGGACAATATATCAAAAGGAATTGTATCTGGTAGTTGAGTCGGTTATGATATTTTATAGTTAAAAGAATATATATCCTTTAAAAAAAAAGCTCAAGCGGGGTTTCTAATGAGCAAAATAAAGCAATCTTTCAGTAAATAAAATCTAAGAGATATAATTTACTTTTATGCTGCAATTACTATACCATTCTCACTCAGATATAATTAACCACAATGTCACCAAGTCAGCTATACGTCTAATTTACATACAGACACAAGTACTGTAGAGAAAGATGCTCTTTAATGCTACACTCAACTCAACTAAGCCTAATTGGTCAACTTGCCTACTACAGAGGTCATATTTACTTTTAATACTATGGAACAACAAAATAATTTTAAACATTTGTCAAGTAATAAGATATAAGGACCACTCATAATTTGCACGTATTTCAGGAGTGGGCAAAGTCACTCATCAAAGTTCCAAAAGTGAGATTACCTTCCTATTGTCTTCAACATAAGATCTAATAAAGTAACGAGAATATTTCTCCCCGTCTTCATCGGAAGCCAACACGTTAATCATATCTTGGCAAACAATGGCACCACAAGATGGATCAGGACAGCGCAACATCAAACATCCAGGACCATCATTAATGGCTGTGCTAATATAACCTACAAGGAGATAAGAAAACGATAAGAACATAAGCTCAATTCAAAACTTATTTGGAAACACAATAACAAGATGAAAATGATAGAAACTCCAAAATTCTTGGGTATAAAATGACAGACACATAACAAAACCACTCAAATGAAACTTGTCTCAGTTGTAAGTAGAAAAAATAGAGCTAGATTACAAAATATAACATCGTATAGCCAACACACATATCATACACACAAACACACACATGTATATATAGCTCCTATGAAAACCTATACCATATGGGATGACAAGGAAAGAGGACCCTTGAGTCTTGCCAAGTGCAGTCAATAGTAACATCGCTAACACCAGCCTTGCATTAATATATGAGGTGCACAAGTATAGAGGACTCTATAGACAAAAGTTAGACCAAATTACTGACATTTTTCTTATATTCACAACACTTTCCTTATATAAACAAATCCCTGGAAATAATAGAAACATGCAAAAATCATGCTGCACTGCACTGAAAGTAGAGGTTTTCCATGGAAGAATAAGGATAAAGGCAACAGTTTATGACATTATATCACACCTGCCCAGCAAGAGTAACAAAAAGGATGACCACAAGCTGCAGCATGCATCTTATCATGAGGATAGGTTTCAAAACAAATCCCACAGTTAACCTGTCAAAAAAAAAAAAGAACATGTTATTTAAAAAAATTAACAAAATGTGACTTTTTGGAGCATTAGAACACTAAATAAGTAGTCAACATGCCCAACTTTCAAGCAAAAAATGTCAGAACTTGAAATTATCCAAAAGCACTGACTACTTACTTCTGTAGCATTAGGGTATTCAACAACTGGCTTCTCCGGTAAGCCAACAGCCTTGCGAACCTTTTCTTCATCTGCAAACCACTCATCATGTACTTTACTGACACTCCTGTGAGTATTAAGGAAGTATAGATTCTTTAGAAAATACAAGCATGAGCAACTAAAACATGAGAACATACACAATGCAGCATGATATAAAGCTTATAAATTAAATGCATGGTAAACAAATTGTACAAGGTCTTGTGAACATTTATCTGACTAACAAAATTTACTTCCAAGTAACCCAAAGATCCTGTAAAAAAAGGTAAAGGGACCAACAGAATAATGTTAAGAAATAAACTAAACAAGAAAATACACCAGATTGGTGACAGAATTTTACCAATTGTAGTAGCGGAGCAGGATGCTAGCTGCAACTTTCGGAATGGAAAGCACTGTAGATATCCTCATAATATCCTCCTCTTGATGTTGACGAATGTCAGCTTCTGTCAAAACAGTGTAGTTTTGCTGCAACAAGGAAGCAAAGAACTTATTTTTGGCGTATAGATGAGCATCAGTGTGCTTCCACATCCAAAAGTCGTAAAATTAAGATGCATTTAGTAAACGATAATATATAATAAAATTCCCAAAACAAAAAACGAGAGAAATGAAAGCAAGGAAATATCATAACTTTTTTTTTGTTTTTGAGAAAAAAGAAACTTTTTATTGATCAAAACTCAAAGTAATACCCGCAATGGACAAGATGTCCATTATTTAAGAGAAAATATCAAATAGCAAAAAATAGACTTAGGCCTCATAAAGCAGAATCCAATTATCTAAGTGCTGCCCTCCAATCTAGAATTATATCGGATAAATATACACCCCTGAAATCACTAGAAACAGATGCCCAAGGGAAGGACCAAAAAACTACACGATTAAAACCAAGATTAATAAATAAATAAATCAATTAAACCCAAGATTAAAACATAACATAATAAATCAATTAAACCCAATAATAAATCAAATAAATCAAGGAAATATCATAACATAATAAATCAATTAAACCCAAGATTAAAACCAAAATAAATAAATCAATTAAACCGAAGATCAAAATCTAACAGCACTACATTACCACAACACCCAAAAAAATCCCAAATTGATAGCCCAAACAAACCCAATTTCAAACCAAGCTGATTAGCATTACCACGAGCAGAAAAAATCAAAATTTCTGATTAAACCCAACATCAAATAAAGCAAAATTAACATTTCGGCAACAACCAAAAAAGGCCCAAATTTTAAAACCCAGATAAGAATACAGCAAAATTTAAATTACCACAATCATTTATGAGAAATTATAGAAAAGGGAAAGAGCTCAAATTGTAACAATTAAAGAGAAAATAAGCAGAAATCCACCTGGTATCGATGCGAGGCGACGTCATTGGAATCATCGGAGTCGTTGTCAATGAACTCGTAATCGGCAACGCCAGCGTCGTCGCTGTCCATAGCAGCGGCTGCGTCGTCATCACCGCCACTATAGAAATCCTCGTCATTGTCGTCGTCGTCGTTGGCATCGTGCATGTCGAACTCGTCCTCAGATTCCATTACTTGGGTTTTCTGGTGAAGAGGATCAAAACCCTAACTGGGAATCAATCCTAAATGCATCGAACTGAAGTGGGTTGGGGTTGATTGGAGGCAAGAGAGAATGAGAGGGGGTGGCAGATATGTAAAATGGAGGAAAAGGGAGGGTGAAATGAGGAAAAGGATTTGAGCGTTTTCTTTGGTTGATTGGTTAATTGAAGAAAAGGAAAAGAAAGAAGGGATTCTGAGCAAATGGAGAGAGAAAGAGAGAGAGGAAAAGGTTGCTTTTCATGATGAGGGTAGGAGGAGAAATAAATGTGATTAAGAAATAATTATTTTATTGTATTTAATTGTTGATTTCTCCTTTTGTAATTTGGTATTGGTAACATAAGATTATAAGAATAATAACATAATATTATATTTATCATATTTTTATATTATTTTATTGAACATATTTTTTTTAATTTATTTATTAATATTTAATGTAAAAATATTATATAAATTGTCATATAAAATTATAGTATAAAAATATAAAATGCCTAACACTACTAATAAGAATACCATGGTTAGGAATGAGTTATTGAGATGAGAGTTGCTTTTTTGTTTTTAGGGGATAGAAATCCTTTTTTTTTTTCAAACTATTTTTCTACTTGGGGAAAGACAATTCGAACAAATTTCTTTCAATAAAGAGAAATATCATTCAACAATATATATCTACAAAATCATTATCAAAATTGCCAACAATATTGAAAATTTTATGAATAACCTTGTGTTGTTAAATTTTTTGACCTCCAAGGCTCCAACAAAAAAGCAAAAAAGTTTACAATTTTGAGTCATTTAAATTGAATTATCTTTCACTTAATGGTGGTGGAGATGATGATTGTTCAAAATAGTCGAAAAAAAAGTTGAGATGGTGATCGAAATGGTCTTGATCACATCTTGACTATCATCGTAAGAAGGGTAATTTGAATATTCCATCCAAAAATTTGTCCAAATATTTAAAAATGGTAAACTTTTTGACAACGCCATTGCTATAGCATATTTGTGCTGACCTACTTGCTTTTGTTTTTTTCTTTTACAGAAATTTGCTTTCATTAATGTATTTGACAAACAAATATTTTCAAAGGAAAAATTATTATCTCAAAATAAGGGAAATCTAAAATAGAATGGTTAGATGCCCCACTTTTGGTCTTTATTGGTTATTTGGAGTAGGGAATAGGTTTTATTGCTAAGCATCAAATGGTATGATTAGCAGTCAATTTATTGATACAACTCAAAGTACATAAAATATTAGGTTGATTTTTTTGTTCATTCCAACTTGATAAAGTAAGAGAAAAAGTTGTCACCAACTAAGTTATTATTCTAATTTGATATTTCTCTCCACATTGTTAGAAGAGATACCAAGTTAGAATCTCCCCTCACTCAGATTTTTTAAAAAAAATTGTCATTTAAGAATTTAAGCGCTAAAGTAATTTGATAAAATCGCAGATGGCAAATAGATTGAGCTGGCTATAATTACCAATATATGATGACAAGTAGAAACTTTACTGTTCATGTAAAACTAAGATTACAAGTAAAAACTGCAGAATTTTTACAGAGCACCAACGATGTGTGAAAGAATATAATATATATATATATATAATTTGTATTTGTATACCTGGTGAGGATGCAACGAATTTGCTAGAATTCAATATGACTAAACTTTCTTGTATTGCAGTTGCAGATACCTAACTGGCTCAAAGGCCTCTATTTGAATGCCTGGAGGCTGGAGGCTACACGAAGGATACACCAAGATATTTGCCTGCTGAGTCCGACCAAAAGATATTTGCCTATTCCAATCATTCCTGAAAAAGAACCAAATTGTAAAACATTATCATTTTGGTATCTTATACATACTGGCTTCAGTTTTTGCAAGTTATCATTTATTAATAACAAATACAAGTCGGGCAAACTTGACCCGAATACCCAGCTTTGAGCTAGGTGCTTCAACTGAGGCTCTGAAATTTTCCCCCATGCTATCACCAGTTGTAGCGAGGTATTATTAAGAACTTAGTAATTAACAAAAATGATTTTTCTCCGACTAATCAAGAAAACAAAATGGTGGAGATCTGTATAGACAAATCACCTTTAGACAGGAAGAAGAGGTTTTCTCTCATCATTTTCAACACGATGGCTAGCCTGAAAATATATTTTAAGAAAAAAGGAATTTATATACACCAATCCAGTGTATCAATCAAAATGTATCACAAGTTTAATAACAGTTGTAGCTAAAGGTGCTTACATCATCGTTTTCCCCAGCTGCCATATTTACAAAGGATGCATCCTTCTTCAACCTAGAAATAATGCGTCAAGAATAGACATCTTTCGGGTTTCAATAAGCTTCATTCATACATTATTTATTTTTTCAAATTTCTTAGCAATTACATTAACTATGATATTAGGAAATTCAGAATGACACCTAATTATTGGCAATAATTAAAAAAACTTCCTTTCACAAAAAATATTTAAAAACAATATAAATAATTTGCCTGCCAATATGATACTGAGGGCACATGTATACTTTTTTTTTTTTTTGGTCAAGAGGGCACATGTATACTGGTATTTCAAATGAAAAATTGGTATTTATTATTATAATTACTTAAAAGGAATAACAAAATATTACTGAAACTGTGTTCTATTCTCTTCAAAGGAATTTACATTTACAGTTTACTAGAAAAATTTGCTGATTTAATTTTAACAGAAAAGTCTAGATTGCTAACATAAGAGTTCTGTAGTTAAAAAATTAGCAGATGAAACCACATGATCGAACTGATGTTGGGATTTCACTAAATAACAAACCCTCTTAATCATAAAATTGCTTTAAAATTTTATGTATGGTTCATCAACAGAATACAAGCACACACCTCTGATTGTTCTGACTGTCCATTGTTTCCAAAGTGCCATTCTGTGAATCATCCTTGACCTTTGAAATTGATGAAAAGAACTGCACAGAAAGATGATACATAAGCCAAGTTTACAAACAAGGCAATCTCTCCCTCCCTCCCTCACTTACCTGATGCATGGAGATGAACACAATAGAGATTCCTAGTATGAAGTTTATAGTCAGGGTATGACCAAACAATGCAGCAGATGCTATTCCAGTAAAAATTGTGGCAACAGTCGATGAATATTTTTTCAAAATTGTGTCTGCAAGCAAAGAAATAAATGATTGAGACATAGCAGAACAGAAATGTTAAAAGTTAATGATGGGACAAATTATGATAACAATCAGAATACAACTCCACAGCAGCCTCCTGGAATTTATACCCATTCCTTTGTGTTGCAATACAAGTATTTATATGTAATCATAACCAGTACAGATTCCAATAATTTTAGGCAGGCATAAACCAAGTTCTGTGAACCACAGGAAAAGTTAACACTCTAGTAGCTGAGCCACAGCCCACATGTAACTTTTTTTCTTTTTCCTTTGTTGTCACAATTCATGGTGAGTTTTAGCAGTCAGATTGATCTTCTCCACAGTATAACAGACAACATAAATTCTCCCAAGATTTTTTTTTAAGATTGAGTGTCCCTTTGGTCATGACTCATGGCATCTATACAACTCTTAGCTCTTCTCGAACCCACCAACCAAAAGAGGGAAAAAAAGAGTCCACCTCTGTTAGCATTAGGTCGAAAGTATTATAAGTCCAGTTGCCTCAACAAGAAATGCAACACACAACCCTGCCATATTCTTAACCTAAAATAAACTGACCAGTGCCTAGGTTCTTAAAGTCCTGTAGCACTTTGTGAAGGACTATCAAATTTAGAATAACAGACCCAGTCAAGCTTATTCAAGCTTATATGTGTATGTGGGATGGAGAACATTAAAACTATTGGATTTGCTGACACAACATTCACTTTAAGCAAGCTTATAGTTATAAGTGTATGTTGAATTAGGGTTGGTTTGGTTTGACCGAAAAACCGAGACCGCACCCGAAACCGCTCCAACCGAGGCCGACAATAACCGTACCGGAAAAGAACCGTACCAAGATATCGGTTTGCCAACCAAACCGGTATGTTCGGTTCCGGTTCTCAGATCCTAGAACCGTCGGTTTACCGAACCGAACCGAATATATATAACATTTAATTTAAAGATTACATTTTTATATATTTCTATACCCTAAAATACCTTTCTATAATACATTTATATACATTTCTATAATTTATATAACAAATATATAAATTTATAAACCCTAAACCCTATAATTAATAATTTCTATGTTTTTTAATTTATATAATACATTTATATATAAAAACTAATTAAAAATACCCTAAACTCTACTATTATATCATATCCTAAACAATTTATACCATATAACTATAAACTAAATACTAAACCCAATATCTTATTCATATATCCCATATCCTAAACCCTAAACCCTATTGTGTATTTTAAAAATTTTAAATCTTATACCTTATAAGGCTTATTATATCCTATACCAATATCCCATGTACAAAATAGTTTAAACTAGTATTAGGTTTTCAATTAAACTAGTTTATATGTGTTTTAACTTTTAATTTGTTTGATTAAAATTTTAATACTCTAAATTGCTAAAAGCCTAAAACTCTACAAACTAAAAATAAAAGTAAAAAAATGAAATCTGGCCTAGTGATGGTTCGACCTCAAGACCACAATGGAAAGGCTGGTGCCTTATCCAGCAGACCACAAACTTTTTATACATTTGTTCTTCCAATATATTTATTTATACATATGTTAGATAATAAAATTAATATACAATTCACATATTATGTATAAGTCAGTAAGTGTTTAACCTACCAATGTCTTCTTCTTTTTCACATTTGCGCCGCCACTGCTCTCTCTCTCTCTCTTTCTCCTCTCCTCTCCTCTCCTCTACAACCCCTCTACTTCCCCAATCTCCAAACACTCTTTCAACTCTCAAGTCTCAACCCATTTGCAGGTACTCAAACACAAATCCATTCCCCATCCCACCCGACACAAAACCCACGAAAATGCTGTCTTCAATGATCGGTTTGGCCATGGACGACGTCGTGTTGGGAAATGTTTAGGAAATTTTGTTGTTTGGGCTGAATGTGAAATTCTGTTGTTTGGGAAATATTTGATCTTTGTGGTTTAATTTTGCTTCTTCTAATTGCCCCTCTGTCTCGCCACCTTCTTGCTCAACCCACCACTGGTCAAGGCCCATTCCGAGCCGAGCCGAGCCGAAATGCCGGTCCGCCCGAGTGCCGGTTTATCGGCAATCCAGTCCCGTTCCCGGTAGACAAAAGGGCCAACCAAGAGGGTTCGGTTTGGGCTTTTCAGCTTGGTAACCAGACCGAATCCACCCCTGTGTTGAATAGAATTAAATGTTTTCTGACATAATATTTAATTGTATTCCACTTAGCTGCAGTTATAAGGGAACTGCCATCTCAGTTCTCCCATTTATTATCTAGAACTTCTTTTTTATGGAGTTCCAAAAATAAAGGCAACCATAGCATCAGTGTGATTTTGTGAATACACAACAGCTTGCTCCAATTGGTGTGGTCAGTACATAAAAGTCAGACCATTAGAAAGGGAGTGCTTATGGGCAATTAAAAATTGTTTGTTTACCACTATTTCCGAAGCTCGAGCTGTAAGGATGTGGGCCGACAATTGTTTTGTACTCTGACAGACTTGTAGTGCTTTAAATAGAAAATTTAGGGGTGTACGTTTCCGGTGGCAATCAGTGAAAACTTCAAGAATTGAAGTAATAAAAAGTAAGAAAACACAGAGATGTTAAAAACTTTGGCAACAAGATAACAAAGAAAGCAAAAAAACTAAGGTAGTTCAGTAGTTACCTGCATATTTAAAAAAGAATGATGATAAAATGCCTTGGGCCGCATTGTTGCAAATTAAAAGCATGGTAGCCTTTGAATGTCCTTGTAGTATATCCAAGCTACTGGGACCTTGAACATTAACATACAAAGATTAAGAATGCAATCAAATCGAAGTAAACTATTGCCCATTGGAATAAGAGTACAAGTTGACTATTGATAGCATTTCACAATCAATGTAGCTTCTTAAACATAAATATTAAGTTTATTATCTGTATGCTTAAATGTCTTTACCTTTGAAAATAGCAATTCCAACAATTGCTAGGAAGTTGAATATGGCACCATAACCATAAAGAAACAAGTTCTGCATCATATACAAAGCAGCATTTCTGATAAAAGAACATATAAAAAATTCACATCTGAGAATACTAATCTACTGCTTTAGAAATCCAGAAAACATATAAACACGATGAGGTTATTACAAATGACTGTTTGAGATGCATACAGGCTACAGAACCTTTCTTAGATTGAACAACCCAGGAGGCACAAGAAGGGATCCAATATCCAATTTTTTTTTCATTTTTATATAAGCCCAATATTCAATCAGGTTTTCCAGAACTCCGCCAAGGGACCTAGATGGAGGTAAGCATAACCTATGCAGGACTGAAATTAGAGGTCAAAAGCCAATGCCTTTTGGACCCAATGGCACCTGCTCCCCCTTTAACAACAAAGGTGCTGTGGAACGATTATTATATGTTCAATACCCACCAGGTGGTTTTGTGTGAATTACCAAGCATTAGAAAAAAATAAAAAAGAAGGCCAATATTCAACATATTCAGTATAATCCTTTCCAACGTTTAGCTTTGTGCGACTCTTCTCTAACTGTGGAAACCAATACCATGAAGCTCTTATACAAAGGAAAACATACGAAAACTATCAGATGAGCACGAGAACCTTACCTGAAGGTAAATGCTTGTGTCAAATTGACTCTTCAAAGCATACTCATTATAGACTGATGCCAAAGATGGAACAGTGACCTGTATTAATGTCCTGCTTAGTTTCATATTATCTAATATAAGGGATATAATATATCATGTAAAGAAGATGTCATAGATGCAACACATTTTCAATATGTGTGTGCTCAGTGCGAACTGATTACAGGTGATGGAATCGAACATTTTCTTATAATATAACAAATATGGTAACAATTACAGAAGAGAAAAAATAACAGTCGTCAATAGAAAATTATAATTTTCCAACCTCAAGCCTTGGTTTTTACTTTTTTTTTTTCCTCTTTTGGAATTCACTTTTTATCTGAAACATTGTTAAAATCATAATCCTGTCCTGGTTTTCTAATCTTGCATTAATATGAGTTCAATGCCCTAATACCAATGCAGTTCTTGGGAAGCAATAGATATTAGACATAAACAACATTACAATCACACTCATCACCAACTGGAATCAAATTTGATGAACAGAGATGCAACAACATATCACTAATTGTCCATTTTCAGTGGATTGGAATGCATCAATCTCTCTCCCTCCCTCCCACATCCCCCACCTGGGGGGGTGGAAGGGTCCAATTCTGGCACACTAATTATGCGCCTTGAGTTCAATTACTTGACTGGTTGAATTCAAACAGACCTATATATATGGTCTTCTATATTGTTCTTCCTTTTGCTATCCATAGGTTACCTGAAACTGCATCTGCATGCTTTAGACACGGTTTTCACTCTAGATATATGCTTAATAT
Source organism: Dryas drummondii (assembly GCA_003254865.1). Lineage (NCBI taxonomy): Eukaryota > Viridiplantae > Streptophyta > Magnoliopsida > Rosales > Rosaceae > Dryas > Dryas drummondii. The sequence continues at coordinate 3,735,610 of QANW01004277.1, forward strand.
GTGACAATTGCAAAAACTATTTTACAACAATGTTACTGTATGTTTGGTTAGGTATTTGGCTCGCGTTCTATGAACTTCAACACCCCGTAAATGGTGTCAGTGTTTAAATAATAAAAATATAAATTTAACTATCATCACAAGCATATTAATCCTTGCTCAATGACATAAATAATCTATGCAATACGTAGTTATTTATAAACTTTAACAATAATAACAAGCTAAACTTATAACTTAAAATACTGTAATCGGTTAAAAAATTAAGTTAATTCAAAATTAAACAACTATTCTCTACCAAAAAAAAAACATTAAACAATTATTCACTCATTGAGTTGGAACAGTGCAAACCAGCTACAATGAACAATAACACAAATCTTTTAAATACGTACAAATATCAGCGTGTACAAGTACGCGACTGTTGCAACTGGATGGCCTAAAGCAGCTGTACCCTCAGGTAGAGATCGCAGATGATTCACACTAATTCCAATAAGCAACAAAGCAAGAGCTTCCCACTGTTACAGGATAATGAACCAATAATAACACATGTAGACCAGTATGAAACCTTGGGACTTATACACCCAGGGAGTCAAACTGCAACAAGGATCAATAAGAAGAAAGGACATAGGATTCAAACAAACCTGAATTATTGAAAACCGCCGCCTCATGATCACTCTTAATAAGATAGCAATGACCAAAACCTGCAAATGATTGCAAAATTAAAATGTTCTTAGACAAAAGAAACAATCTAGAAGACTCTTACGGATCGATTGCATCCCTTGCAAACAAAAAAAAAGGGAAACGAAAAAATCAAAGGAACTTTAGTTTCATACAATCATACTACATTTATATAAGTTCAAAATTAATTAATGGACTGATCCTTTGAATTATAACAACTAGAATGCTGAAATCAAGTCTACATGTAGTTTGGTTATCATACAATACATCCACCGCAATGCGTTTCCATAAGGCTAAATGACAGGCTCTAGATCAGGAAAGAAAATATTAAATGATAAAAAGTGTGTACTGTCACTATAGAAAGATACCTTCATGTTGCTGAGCATCTTCACTGTTGCAGGATTGAAGTAAAGCTACAGAAAAGATAAGGATATTTAGGATTGTCAACTATGATTATACACAAACTAACCAATTACGAAGACTAGCCTCAAGAAGCAAATTTCAACAGATAACTACATCACAATCAAATCATTTTTCCCTTTTAATCAGGACAGAAAATCTCCATATTATGCAAACAAGCTAAATATAAAATATCAGAAAAAGGAAGAAGCTTTACCTGCATAATGAACTTTAAGTAATTATTAATAGCATAAAGGAGAGCTGGAACAGCGAGAAGCACATTGTTTCGAGCTGCCTACAGGGGGAAGACAACAGGTAAGGGACATGCTGAAATCTGAAAGTAATGCTCTGATTGGTGTAATGCACCTCTCAGCAGTGGTAGATGCAAAAGGAAAAAATAATTGACAAAGTATGTAAGACTTAAGTCACTTTTATAAACAAGTATGGCATACATAAATTGCAAAAAATACCTGGGCAGGGTTCCAAAAAAGAAAAACTTAATAGTATACCTCAACAACATCATTCATCTAACAAAGCCCAACAAAACCATTATCCCTCAAATTTCAGAATGAATTATGGTCCCAAAGGGTAGTGTTCAAATTTATTTGAAAGAAAACACTAGATGTAATGCAAGGACATCCTTTTCAGTCCAAAAATAATCTCATTAAGCAATAAAAGTTGGACAGTTATATTCCTCCTCTCCTTCCTACCTTTTTATCATTCATTTTATTCTTAATGACCAATTGCAAATTTAGTTTTCTATTGTTCTATTTTATTTATGATCTTCAGACACCATTTTGGCCCCCAAACTAGCAGCCTAGCAGGCAATACCGGACATTCTTACCTGTACAAATGTGGAAACAGAGAGAAGAGATTTCTCCCCAACTTTCTTACTCCTAGCCTGGAAGTGGAAAATTTTCAAACGTAGGAAGCAAGGCATAAGTGTTTGCCCAAATATTTGAAAACTAAGATCAGAGTTGCAATGAAAAACATGTAAATGTACCTGGAACAAAAGCATTGTTATAGCAAATAGAACTTTTGCTAACTCTGTCAAAAAGTTAACACTGATAGGACTAAACATGAATTTTCCATCCACCTTCGACACATAAACTAATATGGGCTGCAGAAAAAAGGACAAAAAGATATGTAAGTGACTTGAAAAGACATGTTAAGTAAAGCTTTGAAATTGCTTTCAACGAGAAATCTGATCATTGACCCAAAAAAAATAATAACAATTTTGATAGTGGATTAGAAAACTCTATACTTCTAAATTATTTGTGAGAATAACATCAACCATCACTTCCCATAATCACATAGCAAAAGGCAAGCAGCAAAGTGAAAATGCAATTCAGCAAATAAGAACTGTAAAGTTGTATAGAAATAAACGAATCAGGTGAAAGTAGAATCACCTGTAGACCAACCAAGATGCAATCACCAACAACCAAAAGGATATTAAGGACACGAGTTTTTGAAGAAACATCATTTTTATGCCGGTCATAAGCCCTGGACACGGTTTTAGAAGTTGGAGACAACAATTTCGAGTGGCAAACACTGCATTCTATCATCACGTTCACCCACTCACCCACTCACCCACCAGGTCTTACTGCAAAACTGTGTTTTTACAACCAATCAGGATTATTGAATTGAAGCACCAGAAACATTCCACTATATGCCCTTAGACATCTGGCAACAACACAATACAGATAATCAATCTAAACATTCATTGACAGACATGAAATTCTACAAGCATAGTAAACTTTTAACTTTAGCTCTATATATATTATGCAAGAATACATATTGCAGCTGAATGTTAACTGAATTCCAGCTCCATATTATTCATGTAGAAATGCATATATTAACACCACAGTATCACCAATTTGTTAACTGAATTCAATAACAAGAAGAAAAAGTTTAAGCATTTCAAAACATTGCAGCAAAGATACTCAAAATTAATCTGAAGGAGACGCACAGCAAGCCTAAAATAAAAGGGAAAAGAAAAAAAATGTACCCCGGATGGTAAAGTATGGAAAAGCACGCAACTTGACCCAGATCTTGTTATGAGTCTATACCCGCAATAAACTAGTCGCTCGAATCTAGGGAGAGAAAGAGAAGGTGAATTGGAAATTGGGTTTGGTGATCAGATTTTGGGCACTGAAAAATGAAAATGGGACCAGCAGTGTCATAACAAATTTCGAAAAAAATTTCAATCGAAGATTTTTAAATTTCAATAAAAATCAAAGAGAAACAACCGAAATTATTATCAAAATACAAAAATTTTTAATAAAACTTTATCATATATTTATTTAACATATTATATACTAAATTGATAAAAAACTATTAAAAAAACTAAATTATATTGTAAATTTTATGTAATATAAAGTAAATATAATACGTGCTGAAGTAAATACTATTAAATAAAATTAATATATTTTTTATATTATATAATTTAATTATATATTAAAATTTAAATCCTAATACTCTATATACTCTATATTCTTTAGAATATTAGGTTTTAGGCTTTTTAGAATATTTTTAATTATCTTTTTATATATAAATGTATTAGAGTTTAATATTTAAAATAACTAAACGAAATCTCAAACCTTTTTTTTTTTGTCAATTGCCCAAAGGCCTTAAACCCCCTCTCATTTTTTTTTTATTTCTTTACTTTTTTTCCATATGCCTCTCTCTTCAGTCTTTTTATTTTTTATTTTTTTTTTCCTTCCATTTTTTCCGTGTCTCTCATTCAGCCAAGTTTTGTCTGTACTAAGTGTAACAATCTAAATTTTGGCTTATGATAATTTTGTTATTTAAATTTTTCAAACTTGTTTTAAAGTTTGTTTAAAGTAATTAGAAATTTTTTAAGTTTATTTTAACTAATTTAGACCTTTGGATATGGTTCTAGAGCTTAGTTGTGTGGAAATTAATTTTAGAAAATGAAAATTCAAGAATTTGGCGATTATTATTATTTTTAGAATGAAATTATGAGAGTAGGATTTTTCATAATTTTTTTTAAAGAAATTTAACTATTTTGAGGTCATAGGAAATTAGTACTCATCAATACTAGTTCGTAGAATTTTTCGATGAATTATTTGGAGTCTCGAGCTATTTTTTATAAATCTCTGAAGTTGGAGAAAATAGAAAATAAAAAAATTTTGATAAATTTCGATAAATTTCAGTAAATTTTGATACATTTCACCGAAATCTTCAAGAAAATTTGTTAAACATGTGTTTCGATTTCAGAAAAAAAAAAAAAATGAAATTTTCGTCGAAAATTTTAAAATTTAATACCTTGTAAAAAATGTAATAAAAATCTATTTATATATATAAAAAATTTGTTTCCTTTTTTCCTTTTTTGTATTACATAAATCATGAGAGAGAGAGATAAAGAGTTGTGGTGTATTGTGTCTCTTCCTGATTCACTATAAATGCCATTATTAGTCTATTACATATTTTCTTATTTTATATATAAAACTCCTCAAAAAGAAAAAAGAGAACAAAATTCTAGGTAAAAAAAATAACAAATTACATTTAAAACCTCAAAACTGAAAAAATTGTTAAGTAGACCCTACCCTGAATTCTCCTTCAATTCTTATTCATTTTCTAGATTGTTTGGGTCACAAGAATAATATAATTTAATGAGAATTCGGGTTGGGGTGTACTTATCAATTTTTCACTATTAAGATTTTGATTTCTAGGTCGGTTTGAGGTTATGTGATGGATTGGGAGACTTTAAACATGTTTCTAGTAGCCTAAAAAATTGATTTGAGGTGTTGAATTCGAAAGAAATTGAAATTGAAAGAAATTTCAAAAATTTAGAAATTTTCTTTAAAAATAGGACAGTTTCGGATAGCCTACTTTGAGATTATTTATTTCAAGTTTTACAGCTTCGTTTTAAAATGTTTTTTAAATGGTTGTAAAGAGGAATTTCATAGCTTCAAAACTAATATAAAATTACTGAATTTGATAGATATTTTATTGGTTAAAAGTTATGCCAAAATTGGGAAGAAAAAATGGAAAACATGAAATGGAATGAACTATTTTGCCCCTCCATTTAATTTTTATTTGTGATCTTTTAACAAAATGGCAAACGACATAAAATTCGTGGATCATAATAGCCAAAACAAAAATTTGTAGACCAACTACTATGGGGTTAGTCCAACTCCAGTTCATTGTCTCAACTCCACTGGGGTTAGTCCAAGACTTTGGGGTCATATATGATATCAACACCATACATTACCTCTTTAACTACTATGCGTGCAGCTATGTGCTGTTTGGTTGCAAAGAATACGCAGGAAAATGAAAAAAAAGAAATATTCACACATATATTATTCGAATACTACAGCAACCAGTTTAACAATCACATAATGAGCTCAATTATACAAATTTTATTAATGTACTCTTTCTTTTTATTTCTGAAAGTCCTTAAAAAATCATAAGAGAACAAAAAAAAAGTTACATGGACAGCCAAGTGGCTATTAAAACATATCAAAGTTATGATTTTCAAAGATAAATAAGGACAAATAAGATTGGTTTTAGTGCTAACATAATCATACAGTTGCAGCTTTGAGAGACAAAAAGTCTGAAATCTTGTTCGTGTAGAAATCTGGTTGTATGGAGTTGTTGGGACTCTGAAGCACTGATAAAGTGGTTACACCTAGTATACATAAAGGAAAGCCTTAATTAGCTTAAATATAACACAAATGAAGTAAACTTGGGCCAAATTATGCAGAATTCAGTTACCTGAGAGAACAAGAAGAGTTTTGCAACCACCATTTTGTCCAAACAAAATATCAGTATCTAATCTGTCCCCAACCATACAAATCTGTGACTTCAGGATGCCAAATCTGTCATTGATTAGATCCAAGTAACTAATATTAGCCATTATATATCCATCATGACCACTATGTTCTCATCAAATCAGTATGTCAAGTGTTCTGCGATTTATTACATAGTTGTCTTGGTTCGTCAGCATAAGCAGGGCAATCTATTATTTTGAATATCAATATTCATTATATATCTCTTATAATGCATCGCTGACTATAGATATTGTGGTATGGATAATGCCTATTGATCTTATCCCTTTATTTCATTTTTTAAATGGTTAAGATTTTCATCAAAGATCAATTTTACAATTAAGTTTTCCTCATCCACTTTGAATGTTCACAGATGTTACTTGTGACATGCGAAACCAATAAAGAATATTGCAAAGCACATTTTTTGTATCACACTATAGGCCTGTTTGGCACTGCTTCTTAGAAGCCCTTATAATCAATAGCGTTTTTGCTAAAAGTGTTCTGCTCATAAATATATACAAATTTTTATAAAAATTTCAAGTGCTTCTTGAGAAAGCACCTGACAGGTACTTCTTAAAAAATCCCTTAAAAACGCTTTTATAACCTAGAAACACTTTTATTTATTTCTGTCAAACGCAACCAAAAGCGTTTTTACTAATTTGAAAGCGTTTTTGCCAATTCTAAAAACAGTGTCAAACGGGCCCTACGTCACTATATGATTTGCACATTAAAAGACTGCCTCGGTCTTAAAATAACATAAAAATTTTAATCAGATAAATGCTTTTTGCTCAGGATCAACAGCACTCATATTACTTCCTAGGATAAAAACAATGAAGAACAAGAAATAAAGAATTTGAATTACTCGTTTGCTAAGTAGTCCATCATAAATGTTGAGGGCTTTCCCACAACCAGTGGCTCACGTTGAGTAGATCCCCGGATAGCACCAACCATAGAACCACCACCTGAAGTTAAGAATTAATTGTAGTAGCTAATGGGAGAAGATCATGAAGTACATAGTCAACTATTACAAAAACCAAATTTATACACACAAACACAGACTCCATCAAGATGTGGTCTTCTGAACCAAAACCAAGTTTCATTCAAAGTCCAACCAATGTGAACTCAATAATGATTCTTTTTTTTTATAATAAATAAACATATACAATCGGTTGCTTTATCAATTCTGTAATACTTGTCCGGCCAGCTATTTTTGGGTCCAGAAATTCAAAATTTTCCTGGTCAACTCTAGAAGTTTAACTCGTTCAGGATTCAACATTCAGCAGATTAACAAGTTTGTTAAATTCCAATAAATGACTTCTGAATTTTACCCAAATTCCAATTAGCAAAATCTTTATGTACTTTGCAGCATAATGTATTTGAAAATAATGTAATCATAATGCAAAGTGCAACAAGGGGAGGAGAGAAGTGAACCTGCCCATTCCTGAGCATCTGTGAGATGAGTGACAGCATCGCGATTTGTTGCAATGAAAAGACATCCAGGGTTTTCACGTATACAGAGTGTCCCATACCTACCATTAAGTAGACATTAATTAATGATAACTGACAGAAGAGAATACCAAATGCAATGCATGTAACAAGCGCATATAAAATAAGACCTTAATGTTTATATTTGTATATTAATGCTTTGTAACATAAGGTAGACCTGAGCTTCAGCACAAATACAAGAATCAGAAGAACTTACTGAATTTTGTAGTAGTTGAAATATCGATCAAATCCAACCACAACAGCTCCAACCTATAAGTCAATGAACAAACAGAATTACCAGTATTAAAAGTTGAGACTCTAGCTAAAAGAAAAAGGAAAAGAAGAAGGAATATAATATTTCTATGTTCAATTTTTGGTACCAAAAAGGACTGCAGAAGCTATAAATCATTGAGAGAAGTCCTACTTGTATTTTATCAGTACGAACCCAAAATAATAGAAGTTCTATGAAACAAGAAAGGACAGAGGTATACATTCTCATCATGCTCCATCAGAAATCCAGGCTTCAGCTCTATCTTCTTCCCACCGTCTTCCTGTAAGAGAAACAAAGCATTTGTAATACTACACAACATATGTAATTTAACATAGCAATCCAAAAGAGATGTATCCCAGTCTATCTGCCAAACTACCAATTATAAACAATTATAACTAGCTATGTTTCCTGATATTTTAGGCACACAAGCACACTGATGCAAGAACACTCAAAAAGCACTCGGAAACATAATGTTTAGAAAGATAGTATGATAAGGGGGAAGGGGGGGGGGGGTGAGAGAAAATATTTAGATTTCCTGGGTGGGGCAAACTGCATGGTCCCATAAGAGGAGCAGGCAGGCTTCCTTTACTTCATACCTCAACATTCATACTAATTTAATTACCATGGGACCTTTCAGTTTCCAAATATTTACTTTTTCATCCAATGAAGATGCTGACCTCTTTAGGAAAAGCATTCTGTCCCTTGAGCAAGAGCAACAATTAGTATTTAGAAGGTTTATGCGCAGGTTATGTGTAAAGTTTGTAATGTTTTATCCTCAAACTTTAAAATGAAAATGTAAATACAAATGCAAGGGAAATAATTACACCAAGTTTGCGCAATTCTCTTGTTAGTCAAATGAATAACACATCATTTGATTTCACAGACTATGATAGAAAATAGAAAAATTTCAAGTAAATGTGGTGTGTACTGAAACTTATGTAATTTGAGACTCATACTTACTGGTCCACCAAGGTATTGAAATCCAGCAAGCTCAAGCTCCTTCAAGATGCCATCCTCACCAATCACATAAACCTATAAAATGCCTGATCATCAGTCCATTAATTGTCATCTAAATTCATCATTACCATTATTTAGTGTTAATCATGAGGGACCAGTCCACTTACCAGTAACTGTACATAGTACAGTAAGACACAATTTATTAATTTATTACATATTTATCTTGTAATCTATAGCCTTAATATATCGTTTCTATACACAATGAAAATATTACCTGAAATAATTATTTGAAAACATTATATATAGGTCTATGATGCAAGCCATTACACAAAAGAATCACATGGCATATGATGCAAACCATTCGTTTTACAAAAGTGCCAGTTTTAGGCAAAAGGAATTGAAACCAAATTTTTTATTTTACTTTCACCAACCAGGCACGCTAGGTACCTTTTTATCTTTTGGGAAATTAATGGACTTCAAATAGGCAGCAGCAGCAAAAGATGACGCAAAAATTTCCTCCTGAAACAGTTCGAGTGTGGTTAGAATTACAGACTTTCTGAAATCTGCGAACATGGAAAGAAAAAAATGGTAAACTTACCTCAGTGACATTCAGACCCAGTGTCTCAAACTTTTTACCATACTGCTTCCTCGACTTTGTTGAGTTGTTGGTTACAAAAACTAATCTTTTGCCCTGAATGAAAAGACAATGGGCAAGTGGTTTGAGGCCACATAACAATGCTTGTCTCTTAAAATTATCTCCCTGTCTTTTTGCTGACAAAGAAGAGAATATGATGCTACATTTGGATCCAAGAGTAAGCGTTAAAGAAATAGTTAAATATACTCTAGCGAAGAAAAACAATTTTGCTTGCCATATGAATGTGTACAAAGCTACAAATACATGACTACATTCACAGCCAGACCTTGGACCGTAGCATATCAAGAGTTTCTGGGACGCCATCTATCAGCTTATCTCCTTTCCATATAACTCCTGCAGTTATTTGGTGATGAGTAGAAGCATTATTTAATGGAGCATTACCATCCAAACCAGAAATATTATAAAATTTTCCAAAACATTATTTTGGAAAATTATTGAATAATCCTAGTTCCCCCTCAAATTTATGTGGATATACTATCAATTGTTCTTTAAGTCCCTTAAATAGTTATGGAATATCTTGAAATGATCCCACTTTCAGGTCTCCAATATCAAATTCAAACAAAACAATCCCCAAATTAAATGTACAAGTAATAGCAAGTTGAAGTTGAAGAAGAAGGTGGCCTCACCATCGCAGTCGAAAATGAACGTCTGGACAGAGTCTATGAGCTCATCAGCATTCTTGAGAGGCTGGGCCGCTGCCCGGGTGGTGAAACTCTTCATTGTTGACGTTCTATACTTGTTCTTGTTCTTGTTCCATGAGAGGCTCGCAAAGTTGAATACAGGGTTTAAAGCAGTGTGGGAGAGATTGCTGTTGAGCCCCAAGAATTGAGAATTCCTAAAGAAGTAGTTTGATGGTTTTGCAGAAGTAGCAGAGACTGAAAGAGAAGCTGCTATGGCTGTTGTTCTGCTCAGCATCTCTCTTCCTTTATTGTTTTTTCTTTGTTGTTGGTCGTTTGAGGCCGTTAGCCTTTCAAGTTGAAGTGGTTGTTTGTGGTCACGTGTAGATTGAGTGGCGGAGTATGGATACCACACCCCTGTTCAGGATAATTTTGGTTAGGCTAGTGTTATTCGACCGACTTAAACTGCCAAGTTAATTTTTTTATTTCAAAATTTTAATTTTATTTGTCGATTTATTCAATAGTTATCTAATGAACATTAATAGATTATTCGGTAAATAACTACTAAATAAAAATGATAATGAAAAAAACATTTGATAATTATTTGTCCAAATGTTTGTATTTATTCGATACTTATCTGTTAAATATTGGTGAATATTTCGATAGATAACCATCAAATGAATCTAGATGATTTCATTATATTTTTGCAATAAAGAATAAAATTAAAAAAAAATAGATAAAATATGTTAAGATAATAAGGATAATCTACATAGGCTCACTCTTTTGATTAAGGCTTAGGGCGGGCTTTGTGTTATGGGCTTCAATTTTAAGTTCTTAACCAAAATATTACGAGTTATGCGGAGACATGGGTCTGGAGTGTGGACAGGACTGCAAACACAAAAAAAAAGCCTCCATCTCCACTCTCCAGGCCACCTCACCCCAAGCCCAGCCCCAGCCTTCACTTTGCTTAAGTCCAAGGCCCACTTAAAAGGCCTTGTACAATGAAAATTCATAATTGTTCCAACTTGGAAACTAGCCCTTGTTTAATTTCTTCATCTCTTTGCAACTCAAACTCGCCCTCTTCCATGGATTCCAAGCTTAGATCCAAAATTAAGCCTGGCCCGGCCCACTTGGAAATGTCAAATCATGGACATGGTCATGGTACTAGCTAGCTGTCTGTCATTGTATCAATTAAATTAGTCAGCTTCATTGAAACTTCAATGTTTCTTACTTTCTTGTGTGTTTAATAATGAAATAGATAGGCTTGGCCAAAAAAAAATAATAATAATGGAATAGATAGGCGAACTGTATGATCGTGATAATTTAAGCTCGTGATATGTCTTTGTGTTGTCCAGATCTAGAGTTGTAATGGACTGCAGACCCATTTTCGTGTACTTGTCGTGGGGTTTCGGTCAATAGCTCAATAAGAGTACTTATATAGTAAGTAGTAAAACTCTCCCTTAATTAATAATACATATATGTATATATATAATTAAGAAAAAATTATCCATATGTATATATGGACAGAGACGGATCCAGGATTCTCAACTTGGGGGGTCATGTTAGGTGGAGCTTAGTGCCGCGAAGCGGCGGCAAAATTTTTTAGGGACCAGGCAGGTGACCGACTTCGGTGGTGGATCTATGTGGTGTGGGTTTTGGGAAATTTAATTAAGGAAGAGAATGAGAGTGACTGAGTGAGAGGCACACTGCACACACACACAAGTTAGTAAATTCTGGAAATTTTTTTGTCTCGAAAAAATTCTCAAAAATATTGAGCAGGTGAGGCGTTGAGACCATTTGGCCATTTTGTTTTTTTCTTAAATTGATATTTATATGTCATTTATTAAATGCTCTTAACAATCTTAATCAGTGTGAAAAAAAAAATTGCCTAGAGCCGAACCTAAGGGTTTAGTAATATTAACAATCAACCTAAAAAAAAAACATTTTAGTTAAAAGGGATGCTCCACCAAGTGGTATTAGCCCATTCCAATTGGTTTCCTTTTCAACTAGGCCCAGCCCACGTAGCTTTAAGTCAACAGTCTCAGTCTCTGTTCTCTCACTCTCTCGACTCTCAGCTCTGTTCTCTCACTCTCTCAACTCTCATCTTTCACTCTCTCTTACTAATCACCAAGCATCCAATCATCACCACCCCAGGCTGAGAGAAGTGAGGCCGTAAGGATCGCCGTCCAGAGAAGGGGGGTCGCCGTCCAGACACTCGGGGGTCGTTGTCCAGAGAGATGGGGTGTTGTGGGCGTCTCGGCTGGCCGCCGGGGGGTCGCCCGACCCCCCACCTTTGTAAGTGGATTCGTCCCTGTATACGGAGAAGTGTTCTAAAACTAATTAGTTAGTAAGGTAATATAAAACTAACCATATTTTTTAACTCACCACATAACTAATCTCGTAATCTGAACCGTTTATTTTTTAGATCATACTTTAAAAATCATTATTATAAAAAATTAACTACATTAAAAATCATTTAGTTATCTAATTGTGATTAAATAAATAGACGATCATTGTTTTCGATAAAAGTATATAAATAATTGTTATAACAATCAAATGGCTAAATGACTTCCGATTTTGAAAATTTTTTATAGAGATGATTTTTGAAGTATAACTTAAAAAATAGATGGTTCAGATTTTGAGTTTAGATTATTTTGTGGGTCCAATATGGTGATTAACTTTTATATTAACTTGCTAACCAGTTAATTTTAAAATATTATTGATATATATATATAAATGCTTTAACATTAAATATTTAGTAAAATAATACGGTGCTAATTAACCACGTTTTGAATCCACCACATCCTCATGCACCTAATCAATACTAATGGCTAAGAAAGATGCATCGATAAATCATGGATACCTATATTCCCATCTCTGGCGTGGCTGGGCTTTAATTTCAAGCCTTTCAAGTTTCAACCATGAAACATATATGCATGATTACTAATTAAGTTGGTGCATGGTGTATACGCATGCATGTATATGGTTTTGTTTGTAGACAAGTGTCCATATAGGACATGTCAATGTCATATATAATAATATATATTAATTAGTCTTTATTCACGTGCTTGAGTTTGATGAGTTTTAATCATGCACCGCTCATCATCAAGACGCCGAAAGATGATAAAAAGGACGCATCACCTACACTAGCTACTAGCCTACTACCAATAAATTCTTTCAACTAATTAAACTGTCCAATCTCATCTATGCACAAAATGTTAATGAAGGTTTCAAATATATATATATATATATGATTGATGGTGATCGATATCATTTATATATAATAGATGATTAATTGTTATTCAAGATATTTGAATTCATAATCTTCTCCTATAAAGAAGAGATCAAATACTATCTATTACACTAAATAATCATTAACACATATATATGAGTGATGGATAATGAAAATATATAGTTAATCAAATATTGATTGTGACAATTATATATCGACTATTCGACTCCACGTACATTAAGTATTATGAAAACAGCCAATTAAATCTTTCACAATGTGGGAGTTAAATTAAGGTCGTGTCCGTACTTATGGTTTCCTTACATAATTACTGTAGAAATATTATTTATTGATTACAGCTTTGTCTTATATAGTTATACATTTCATATTGATCAAGTCATCAAGGGGACCGAGACTCCATGGTGTTCATTCATTTTCTTAAATCTTAAATTAATAATTGTGATGGTTAGGAACGGTAATGTAAACTGCATGTTGACATGCATTTTTATCATACTCCCGGCATGCATGCACCTTCAAGATTAATAGAAGCAAACCATGGCTGGTATGTACACACTGACTCATGACACGTACGTGAATAACAGATTAATGACCGCTGTACCAATCAGTTAATTATCACTTTGCCTCCTTCAATTGTTATAGATATATATATTTCCATATATGCTGAAACTTTGTTAAGTACAGTACTCAAATCTATATCTATATGCATGATTGCCAAAACTGCCCCAAACATGTTGAACCTGGAAAAAAAAAGCAACCGTCTCGATCACACTAATAGAAAGGCGTGCAGGTGTGAGAAAAAGTTAGCATTTTATGACCCAACCAGCTGCATGCGTCCCCCACAGGGGCAGGGCCCAAAATGACCCTCTCTCTCTTATTGGGTGTGCACTGAATCACTGATCGATACATCCGAGAGACATTATGTTTTAACTTTAATACAGCTGCACACTCGTGGTCATACAGTGAGAATGCTCACTATATAGTATGGGGCCTGGACCAGGACCATATATATACATCTATTATCTATATGTATGTATATATATATATATGTAGAGTACTCAGTACCACAATTAATATTTGTGGTTAACAATTTTCAATGATTCAATTAATTGCATCATCTTAAAAATCTTTAATTTATTAATTGCATGTATATATATATCACAATTCACAGGGTTCCCAATTGATATTATAGGAGATCTAGATCGCTTCAAGACGATCATGGGAACGACGTCGAGCCTCCGTGATGAGCATGTAGATAATGGCGATGAAACAGTCGGTGGAAGCCCTCCTCTCCTCCGAGACCTCAAGGTCACTGTCCACCACTCGTCTCTAGTTTTCCCATCCCAACAAACACAAAGAAGATCCCTCTTCTTATCAAACATAGACCAAGTTCTCAACTTCAACGTCGAAACCGTCCATTTTTTCAGTGCCCACAAGGATTTTCCTCCCCAAATTGCAGCTGAGAAACTGAAGGAGACCCTAGCCAAGATATTGGTGCCCTATGATTTCTTGGCGGGACGATTGAAATTGAACCCAACCACAGGTCGCTTAGAGATCGACTGCAATGCAGCCGGGGCAGGCTTCGTGGTGGCCTCTAGTGACTATGCATTACAAGAGATTGGAGACTTAGTTTATCCTAATTCAGCTTTTGCGCAACTTGTTTTCACCAAACCACCGGATGCTAATGATCACCCACTTTGCATTCTGCAGGTACATATATTACATCTAGTGTACATGTTTCTTTAGTTCCTTGTTATTTATATATTTTACCATTAATAATTCATAAATAAAACAACTATGAGCATTTTGTATATATCATGTCTCTAAAAGTACGTTTAGGGTACAAATAGTTTTATTCATTCATGTTTAATTTATATATTCATCGATCGGCTACTTAGAAGGCTACAATTAAGATTGTGATAAATTAATGCACTTGCACTGTTGCACATGCGGACTTCCCAGCCATTATAACTATTAATCGGGGTAGCTAGGTGTCTAGCAAGCTAATTAATAGAGTCCACATGTGTGAGGTGAGATGGATGATAAAAAATATATATATACTGATAGATCGCTCTCAACAGTTTAATTTGATTATTTAATTATTGAACTAACATAACAGGTGACAACATTCAAGTGTGGTGGATTTGCAATGGGCTTATCAACCAACCATACAACATTCGATGGTCTAAGCTTTCGAGTGTTCTTGGACAATCTAGCTGCCCTGGCTGCCAACAAGCCCTTGGTAGTCATCCCTAACAATGACCGTCATATCTTAGCCGCTCGATCTCCGCCATGTGTCACATTTCCCCACCCGGAGTTACACGAGCTGAAGGTGCAGCCAGGATCTTCATCCGGAGGCGAAGACATAAACCCTACAGTGTTTGCATCCACCGAAGAAGAGCTAGACTTTAAGATCTTCAGGCTGAGCTCCAGCGACGTGGCCGAGCTCAAGGAGAAGGCAGCAAAACCCACCACTACCGGTACAGTCAGTAATAGTAAGAGTGGACCCCACGCAGTTGAAAATAAGACACGTAAGATAAGTAGCTTTAATGTGGTGACGGCCTTGATTTGGCGGTGCAAGGCATTATCATCAGTATCATGTGAGGATGATAGGGATAGAGAGTCGAGGATTCTTTATGCGGTGGATATAAGGCAGCGGCTGAATCCAGCACTGCCTCGGTCGTACACAGGGAATGCAGTGTTGAGTGCGTACGCAAGTGGCAAGTGCAGGGAGCTGGAAGAAGGGCCGTTCTGGAGAACGGTGGAGATGGTGAGGGAGGGAGCAGAGAGGATGACGGATGAGTACGCCAGGTCGGTGATCGACTGGGGAGAGTTGCAGAAAGGGTTTCCTCATGGGGAGCTGTTGGTGTCATCATGGTGGAAACTGGGGTTTGCAGAGGTCCAGTATCCATGGGGGAGACCCAGGTATAGTTGTCCTGTTGTATATCACAGGAAGGATATTATTTTGCTCTTTCCTGATCAACTACCACTTGATCATGATTATTCATCAGCTGCTGCTGCTTCTGGGGTTAATATTTTGGTGGCTCTCCCTCATAAGGAAATGCACAACTTCCAAGCCCTCTTCTATAACTTCTTGTTAGGCACTTAGGCCACTGAAAAAAATAATTAATTCAAATTCAAAATAAACTTTCTCTTAAATTAATTAATTACTTATATATAAAAATGTAACATAATCAATCTGGTTTTGTACTTCGATCCATCATATGGCTTCATTCTTGAGGCGTAATTAATTGTATGCCTACTTATATATGTTTGTATGTGTGTGGGTTTCTCTCGTCTTAATACAATACAATATTGTGTGATTCTTTCCCAAAATGTATGCGGGATTCTTCTTTCTTATATCAATACCCAAATTAAAACCCACACTAAAGTAGTCCAATCAGCAGCTCGTTTAAAAAATAAGATGCATGTGAGGAGAGAGAGAGAGCATACAATTGGCAACTTCTGATCGGTCGAAACTCTTCCCATTTTCTTTTTGGTTAAAACTCTTCCCATATTTTCTTTCTTACCATTTTTTTTGTCGAAATTTAATATTTTATTGGGTATAAATTTAAAATTATTTAAAAATATTAAATATTGTGCTCATTCGAAAGATTTTAGTGAGTCATTTTCAATAATATAATTTTTAAAACAATTACATTTATAAATTTTAATTTGTAAGAAAATATACAAAGAGTGATTAAAAAAATAGATAAATATTGACTTATGTAATCGACTTAATCCATTATAGCAAAACTGTTTGTATCAATTCAATTATTGAGACGGAATGAATATAGCTTGAATTGAATTGATATTGCACCTCAACTATTACACCCCAGATTTTGTATGGAAACAGTACAACATCATATCCCGAAACTGAAGAAGATGGAGTACTGATCACTACGTACGTATATGAGTTGACATAACTTGGCCAGCTTTAAATCCCATCGAGCTAGCTAGCCTTACAACTTACAAGCATCTCCATGCACCAAGTACTAGACGATGTTGCAGTTGTTGGAAGTGAACAAGTAATGCCAAAACAAGCATGTACACACCCGTGCTGCACTAGTACTTAATAGGAACCATACATATATACATGCATAGTCACTGGCAAAAAGCTAAATTATTGTTACTAGCTACTATATGTATCTATATCATTCCTTATTTTTTTAAATACCACACTAATTATGATCTTACACATATTGGTTATTGCCTTATAGGTCCAGTTTTAATTGAACATATAATATCAAAATCTGATCATCTTCTCCTTCCGCCAGAGCCGTTCTCCCTTTGACAGTTAAAATAGACGGCAGCCACCGGCAATCCAAGATTATAAAGCTCAGCAAAGTCTCTGGTGTTAAAGTTCTGACGCCACCCCGGAGCATACACAGTTTGCCTACCCAATTGCCGAAACAACACCAAAACAAAGCGATGAATCCCCACTGTTGGCCGCGGACTTTCATAGCACACTATCTCTTGCCCTGCAGCATACGTAGGTACAACCATGTATTTATTTTACACATATATTAATTTTATCAACGAAACATCGATCATACTGTTAAATATAAAAATTGTCGTTAATTGTCAGCTTAAATGGATGAGAAGTGAGAAAATGAAAAGAATAGGATTCAGCTCTTATAATTAACCAAATAATATATAAAGCCTTATATCGAAGACCAAAAGCCCGAAAGGCCCTTTATTGTCGAGCTTAAGCCCAATACGACATAGCTAGCGTGTGTTGTCCTTTGGATTATGTTCTATGGAATTCAACTTTTAACCACTCATGCATGTTCACCGTTGACCTCATAATGTAAAAGTTAAAACATATAATTAACTACAACTGATTTTTTGTGGGAAATTCTACAACGTCTTCGCGCAGTCATTGTATTGTATGTTCTCGACAAAAAGTTACCGCTTACTATTTCTAGAGTTTTAAGTTCTTAAATAAATGCTTGTGCAAGTGGTAGCCGACGATCAAGATAGTTGAAATTAACTTACTAAAATCTTGATTGAGAGTTACCAACTACTCTCTGTTAAGTTTGTTGTAACTCAAAGGTAATTAACTTGTTTTTTTCATAGAGTTAACAAAAACTTGTCGAGTCTCTCGAGAACAAGGTAACTCTATGTCAAGTATATGGTAACTCTTGTCAGGTCGCTCAAGAATATGCATGGTTAGTTACCATTTACTTGACCGATTATTGAAAAACTAGTAACTTCGAATCAAGTTTATAATAACTCTTCGTAATAGGCATATTTCAAAAGTAACCACTTATTAATATGTTGCTCAAGTAAGTAATAATTAAGTCTCCATCAAGATTCTTGTCACTTACCACTTTTTTGATCCAGAGTTACCTCCAACTTGAACCTCTCTTTAAAAAATGGTAGCTCTATGTTAAGTTTATGATTACTTTATAAGACATAAGCCTTTTTTTCATAAAGTTATCACAAACTTGACTCTGACTTACCGTTTCTTGACAGGTTGCTCAAAAATAATGTACATAGTGTCTTTTTAAGTTTTTGGTAACTAACCATACTTTTGATCATGAGTTACCACTTATTTGACCGATTATTGAAAAATTAGTAACTCCGGATCAAGTTTGTGGTAACTTACCACATTCTTGATTGCTAACTAGCACTTACTTGAACGTTTATTTAAGAACTTGTAACTCCATATCAAGTTTGCAATAACTCTTCGTAATCGGCCTATTTCAAAAGTTACCACTTCTTGATATGTGGCTCAAGTAAGTAGTAAGTTTCCATCAAGATTCTTGTAACATACCTTTGGTTACCACAAACTTGACTCAAAGTTACCTTGTTCTTGAGCAACCTGTCAAGAAATGGTAAGTGGTAACTTTTTGTTGACGGCAACATTGACTATAGTCATTGTAGAATTTTCCATTGTTTGGTGTGGGTATACATCAATTAAATTAAAATAAGTAAAAAGTCATATGTATACATATATAATCAATACGGTTAATATGAGAGATAAAATATGAAGAATAAGTGAGAGACAACATATTTAAGGGTTAGATTTACTTCATACCCATACCCGATATTGGTTTTACAATCCTATATATATATATCTAAAATAGTAATTTTAATAAAAAAAATCTAAATGACCATGGAATTAAATTTCAAAAACTCCCTCGAAATTTAGAAAAAATTTCCATTGTTTTTTAGGTTTTGAAATATTACAGAATCAAAATTGTCGAATTTTTTTAAAAAATTTCAATTGTTTTAGTCTAAATTTTCAATAAAATCAAAATCTTTCGAAATTTCTATATTTTTTAACTTTTGAAATTCAAAATTTAATTCCTTTAAAATAACAATGGCATTAGATTAATATATATATATATATATTTATAAAGCAATTCAATTAATGAAACATTGTAAAATGCATGTAGATAAAAAGTGCTCACCGAAGCTTGCCCCAGTTGTTGCTGGAATGTCAGTCACTAACCTGAAAAGGTCGGAACAATTCACAATTCACAAGTTACTGAGTTACTGAGTGTGTGTGTGTGTGAGAGAGAGAGAGAGAGAGAGAGAGAGAGAGAGAGAGAGAGTACACACCAATGCAAATATTCCTTTAGGTTGGGGTCACTTGGGCTGGGTGCATCAGGATCCACCATGACCTGCAATTGATGGAAGATAAGATATATCGAGGAAATTAATTAAAAGCGGCCATATATAATTTATTGAAATTAAACCCTATATATATATGATCAAAATTAACAAATTAATTTAATGAAGACTTAGAATTCAGTTTATTTTATAAGTCTTTGTTAGATAGATTAATAATGATTTAAGGTTTTTAATTAAGTCCTTTTATTTTCTTCTTTTATGGCTTTATGTTAGGTTTTAACTATTAAATTTTGGGCGGACTCAAAATTTTGGAGTTAAAACCTAACATATATGCAGCTTCTACAAAGCTTACTCTACATTATTATGAATTAAAATGATTTTCTTATAAATGAAAAGAACTTTATTATGAATTAAAAGAATTTTTTTATAAATTTTAAAACACTTCGGTTTTTATCTAAACAATATTTTTCTAAAAAATTTAAATCTAATTATCTCTTGATTAAATTGTGCATGCAAGAGAAAAAATGGTGGAGATGACTTAATTAAAGATGCATGCATGAGATGGAAGAAACAAATTAATTAATTAATAGATAGAGTGAAAGTAGTAGTACGTAGTAGTAGTGTTGCAAATTAATAATATAATTAATATTATCTACAAACTAACTAGGTAGGGAACTTACCAGAGTGTAAAAGGTCCTAAGATCATCCCCACCTATATCAACTCTAGGTTGGTTGACAACTTGGGAAGGTTTGAGCTCACAGCCATTGTTAACCTCCCTATTACCGTAAGTCACCCTCAGAGAAACCGACCTTGTAAAGAGGTCTAAAACATCTCCTATCACTCTTCCAACAACAAGGGGGTCCCTGTCCCTAGGCATATTAATTGACCTACGAGGCACAAGCAAGCTAGCTACCTAGCTGATCAGATCGATCAAGTATGTATATATACAAATATATAACTTAGCTGTGGCTAGGGCTAGCTAGCTTGCCGCCTGGTTTGGTTTGTGATCAAACTCCAGAGACCCATTGGCTATTTATATTCGATGGATCAAAGGACCTGTTAGATGGCATCATGGTATCTGCCCAGTTAGCAACTGCGCGCTTTTGTTTTTGTACAACCAATAGAATGTAGATTCCATCTCTTTTGCCTTTTGCTAGTTTGCCTCTGATATTTTCCTATATATCTTTTGATTCTTACTAAATTCCTAGCTTTCATCAAAACAAGGCGCTCATGATATATGCCCTTCCTCTTTCATCAACTGTGCCTAAAGTAAAGTAAGTCAGTCATATATGCAATAGTAGTGGACCAGCTAGTACTTTTAATTTATTCCCATGCAATAGTAGTGATATATGCCTTGTCGGTTCCCCTGCCCATCATCGACTCATCGTACACCTCATTTGTCCGCATCTGCTCTTTCCTCCAAAATAAACTTCTGGCTACCATTCGACCAAAACAAAATAATTTCTAGCTACCTACCTAAGCTATACCCACCTATCATATAAACAAAAATATATATATATTAAAAAACTCATCCTGAGTATACTCATTCGGGTCTTAATTACTTTGATTTTCATTTGAGTTTTTATGAAGATATATAAAATATATGCATTACTTTAAATCTTGATGTTTCATTTTAAACTGAAAAAAACTAAAATTCTATTTTGCATTTCAGCATTTCCAATACATGGCCGGCATGTAAATATTGAAAATAAGAAGTTCGATCACATAACATGCATGGTGAGGTTTTAATGTTGCTAAGTAGATAATCTATGGGAAAATATTTTGTGTCTTAATCTATTGTGGTAAAATTACCACAAAAACTTTGTTTTACAGTTTTACAGTTGAGAGGATTTTGATTTCATTTTATTTTAATTAAGAATTATAATTAACTAGTAATCTCAACCAAGAATTTTCCGTTAACACTATTATAACTTTCGTAAATCATATTTTTGACACATGATCAATTTTTTAAGATAAAAGTGTCTATTCATTAAAAAAAAATTGAAAAAAAAAATAAAGTAAAATAATTAGAAAAAAAATAAAACTAATATAATAAAACTTAAATAATTGTAAAAAAATAAAACTAAAGTATAATAAAAAAAAGGGTAGGGGATGCAGAAACCCCTACCACTGACCCTCAACTCTCTTTCCCTTGTCCGGCCATCGGCCGACGACTCCCCACCCCTGGCAACGGCTACGACGCCCTCTTTCTCCCCTCTGCCACTTCTCTCTCGATCTCTCTCTCTCTCTATTGGGCGCGATGCCGCCGGGCCCAATCACACACAAGAAGAGCCCCACCTTATTGTCATCGTCCAAGGGTATAGGACGGGAGAGCAGAGCAAAGATGTCCTTTTTAGAGAGGTTTTGATACCTCTGAGGAGGCAACAAATCACAGGACGCCACATTGCGAAACGCCCTATAAGCCTCGCTAGGTTGTAAATCTCCGGCGGAGTCAGGTACATGAACACGCAGGCCACAGAGCTCTCCGGTATGTCCCCCAGACCGGACCCGTTTGTCCCCTCCGCCAGGTTCGAAAGCGACGCCTCTATGCCTTCTTCCATAACCCTCCCCCCATATCACAGTCTATGTAAAATTAATGTATTTTGCTCAGGTTATGGTGGTCCGTACAGTGTCTTCTTATTAGTTTTTTAGTTTTTTGTTTTTTATAACTATTTTTTAATGGTTAAATGCTTTTGCCCTTAAAAGTATTTTTTTTTGTTTTTCTTAACGGATAATTATAGTCTCAGTTAGGATAAAATGAAATCAAAATCATCAACAGTAAAGTATGGTATAATTGAACTACTTTTATAAATTTTCTTAAAATTATTTTGTACACATCACGAATTATTTGTCATATAATAATAATATTATTAGTGTTAAAGTACCATCTTGCCCAACCCATTTTATTAATTATTAGTGTTACAGTGTAACAGTGTTTGAGAAAAGTTGGAACACCAATACTTATTGTTTTTTCATTGTCGTCTTTGACAAATCATCGAAGCGAGAGGGATGGTCATTGTCGTTGCCAATTTTCACGGGGTAATACGTACTGAATGATGCTTAAGAATTATTTCCACAAACACTTGATTTAAGTGGTTACTTTTTAGCCCAAACACTCAAACAGAGAGAGAGAGAGAGAGAGAGAGAGAGAGAGAGAGAGAGAGAGAGAGAGAGAGAGAGAGAGAGAGAGAGAGAGAGAGAGAGAGAGA
>QANW01004277.1:3758506-3876682 GCA_003254865.1 Dryas drummondii
AGAGAGAGAGAGAGAGAGAGAGAGAGAGAGAGAGAGAGGGTTCCAAACTCCAAACAGACCTAATCAAAGCAAAAGGGACAGAGGAAAGTGGTACCTCTTACATCGATCCATATTGATTTTGTACAGTGTGCAAATCATATTTGATATTTCAATTCATAAATTATAAGAAAGGCGATGGAATAAAAATCACGTTCTTTTCTAGGGGAAACAAAATGAAATATATATATATATATAGACAGTAGACTTACTTTTCAAATTGGAATGAAATTTTTTTTTTTCTGTAATATATTTAAGTTTTATAGGATTAAATAAGGTTAAAATAGTTTTAAAAAAAATTTATGTGACAATGACATAAATTTTAAACCAATTATTGTGGCACTAGCAGATATTTTCTTCATTACTTTATTATATATGCAACTTTTTATGCTATATGTTTCGAGTTCCTTTTTAAACGTACTGATAAGTCTGATATTATTATAACCGTAGGGCCGAGGCCCGACCTAGCTAGCTAGACATTTTCATTTTTTATTTTGTATGAACTTTGTAGTTCGTATTGAAGAGTTTTCTTACACCCTTCTCCACCCTCATCATTGCGATTGAAGATACTGTCTTCTTTTTAAGACCAATCAAAGAAGATCATTTGTTGGATGCATTTTTACGTGAGATTTAATGCCCTAACACTACCAAATTTCATACTTTTTTCCATGAAAGTATTTAAAATTTCTTATTAATTATGCCAAATAAGAAAATTAAAGATTGTCATTTCTCAAATTATAACTTCCAAGTAAGGAGTAAAATTTCAAAATTTTGCCGAAAATTTCATTTTTTTAGGAGTATGAAAATTTTAATACCATACCAAATAAATTTTGAAAAATTTCGTAAAAATTTCGGCGAATTTTTCGATGTAGAGACCGGAGAGAGAGGGGAGGCAGAGACCGGAGGGAGAGGGAAGGCAGAGCACCGTCGCCAGAGGGAGAAAAGAGATCGGAGAGGGAGCTGCAGAGGTGCGTCGTCGTCAAAGGGAGAAAAGAGATCCGAGGAGGGAGATGGAAGAAAGAGATTAGGAAGAGAGGGAAGAGAGAGATTATGAAGGGAGGAGAAAAACTGGTGAAGGAGAAGAAAAAAATTGGAGAAAAAAAAAGGAAGGCCACTGGAACTGGAAGAAGACGAATACCATTGGGGAAGAAGAGGAAAAAGAAAGAAAAAAAAAAGAGAAAAGGAAAGGAAAGAATTTTTTTTTTTAAGGTAGATTGAGATTTGGAGTCTTAAGGCAATTGGAAAGAAAAAAAAAGTTTGAAATTTTATTTGGGGTTTGATTTGGTCATTTTGGTGTTTCATTTAGTTGTAAACATAAATTATGAAAAACAAATTTATCTCCTTATCATGAAGTTTCATTTCCTTAATATTTGGTTTTCCAATTACGATAATTTGTAAAATTGAAATTTTAGATAAACCGTTGTCGCCGCTGCTGCCATCGGATTGATTTTATTTTAACCCAATTCGGCTTAATTTAACTATCGAAGACCATTTCCAAGTCATTTTGAGTAAGCTTGCTACTTTCCGTTGCCACATTGATGATTTATTCATGTAATTTTATTATATAATTATTAATTAGTGAAGTATTTTTTTAACAGTATTGTTGATGCTCAAAAATGGTAAAGCGGTTAACGTCGAGTCAAACCACGTAAACCCGTTGACCTCCCACTGAGTGGATGACACGTCGAAGTGGGATAGGAACAGGTAGCTGAGTCCGACTAGTGAATAGTGGAGAAAGAACAATATCCAAAACACCTTGCGCAAGTACACAAAGGTGAGCGGGAAGGGCACCGGTGTGGTACCAGCCAAAGCTCCTCCGACGCTCAAGTCAGTGTTCAGAGAATCTGAGAGCGGAGTGAGTGAATAGTATAATATTGATTAAATTGTCCTTTTGTGATCAGAAAGTACCTCTTTTATAGTACTTTTGGAAAAATGTCAAACAATCTGGTGATGACACGTGTCCCTTGTAATAGCTTGCACTGTAAGAGCACCACGTGTCACCTGTCTCGAGGACCCGAGTGAGTTGACATCGGACGGGGGGCCAGGAGGCTGGAGCCTAGGAGGTCAAGGCCTAGGAGGCCAGAGCCTAGGGGGCCGGAGCCTAAGAGGTCAGGGGTTAGGAGCCTGGGAAGGGCTTAGTCTTTGGGCCTAGGTCCAAACGACATGATGTTAAGCCTTGTGTGACTTGTCGTTATGCCCAGATGATTAATCATACGAACAAGTATTGTCTCCAGCGCGCAATATATTTATCACATATCCCATGAAATCTACTATATTATTTGACTTTTTCAATGTTTTTATCAATATAGTAGATAATATGTTAAATAAACATATAGTCAAGTTTCATTCAAAATTTTCATATTTTGATAACAATTTTCGTCGTTTTTGTCCAATTTTAATCGAAATTTACATCAAAAAATTTCTCGAAACTGAAATTTTACTCCTTGGTTCGTACTGCCTTACTAGCTAATTAATACTGTAGTCGTTATGTCATGAGTCATGACGACTTGATTCTAGATTTCAATGATCTGTCATTAGCTCACAGCTATCATATGTGTAATATATTGGATTATTTCTTTTATCTCTCTATCGACAGTAATTTTTAAAAATTTAGTTATTTAATTTTTTTAGGCCTGTTATTTGCACATCCTTTTTTTATTTTTGCACACCCTTTTGTTAACAAAATAAAATAAAAAATCAAAGGAAAAATAAAATTTCTACTTCTCACACCCAAAAACCAACTCCATTTTCTCTCTTTTGCACACCCTATCAACAAACAAAAAAAAACACACACATACACACCCAGCCCCTTCATCTCCCTCACCCGACCACACCCACCCACGCAGCCCTCCCTCATCAGCCCTTTCCTCACCCAGCCACACCCAGCCACACCCACCCAGCCCTTCGCCCTCACTCGACCATTGAGGGCAGCACTTGAGCCCCACCCTTCCCTCCTCTCTCTCTTTTCTTCTCTTATCCCTCCCTCCCTTTCTCTCTCTGTTTTCTCCTTTTTTCGGCACTCGTTTGCCGAAAATTTGAGATTCCTTCGACAGCCACCCACCGAACATCCATAACCCATTCAACAGGTAGTCGCTAAACATCCACGACCCATTCGACATATAGCCGCTGAACCAGCTGCAATTTTTTTGTTGGCAGTGGTGCTTCGTTGTGGTTGCAGCAGATTGAGGCGCGATGTTGTAGGTGAGCTTGGAGAAGAAGGGTGAGGCTCGACTTGTTAGCTAGAGACGATGTGCTTGACCATTGGTGTTACAGGCGAGACGAAGGAAGGAAGGAAGGAAGGAAGGAAGGGAGAAAGGGAGGGAGGGAGGGAGGAGAGAAGAAAAGAGAGAGATGAGGAGGTTGGGGGTGGGGTCGGGTGAGGGAGTGAGGGGTCTGGGTGGGTGGATCAAATGAATGAGGGGAGGTGGTCGGGGTGAGGCTGAGAATGATGGGTGTGTTTTTTTTTTTTTTTTTTAGGTTTGAGAATGAGGGGTGTGTTGGGTAAGGGTGATTTGTGTCTTTTTTTTTTTTTTTTTAACTAAAGGTTCTGCAAAAAGAAAAAAGAAAAAGTGTGTAAATAGGAGAGTTTTTTTTTAATGTAGAGGGTAGCGGTTATAGAACACATCTTCATATTGTGGTGGTAGACTGGTAGTTACTAGTTAATTACTTTTTTGATAGTTACTAATGGGATTGGGAGTAGCTTGCTAGGGACAGATTATAGATACATGATGGATCCATCAATCGAAAAGAAATCGTCAACAAAGAAGATAAAAAACGGGACACTGAATAAAATGGGTAATGAAAAAACAAGTGAGAAATGGTATCCATCAATCATCATTTTAGTACTTTAGCTTCTAATGCCAAAGTCCAAGTTCCAAGTTCCAACCATCAATATATATAGATATATTATATATATAACTGATTAATTAATTAATTTTTTATTTTTCTTTTTGGTAATAGTGGGGGCCAAAAGCCCAAGGACAACAAAAAAGAAACAAAAAGAGGGCCCTTAGCCAAAGACAGATCCTAGGAAAGGAGGGGGGAAATAAACAAGAGTATAACCTAACTCAGCTTCAATGCCTAAATCAGTCATTTGATCAGCATCACCATTCACTTCTCTATACACATGAACCACCTTGCAACTTCAATTCTTGCTAAGCATATCTTGGCAACTAATCACAACGGGAGCCAAAGGATGCAGCTCCTCCATTCCCCTGGTGATAAGGCCAACAGCATAGGCAAAAGGCAAAATTAGACTCAACAGTAACTTCTTTGTAATACAAATCTCAAGCAATTTTAATGCATCTTTTATATTTTACGCTAGTCCAATTAATTATTTAATTGAGCTAGCATAAAATATAGAGTACGGAGAAGATAAGCAATTAAGGGACAAAGTGCATGCCAACAACGAAAAAACAAAAGAACCGAAAATTGGAAAGCAACAAAGGACCCGAGAATCGATTGGATGATGTTTAGCAACGCACTAGTTTGTCGACATGAACATGAACATGAACATGGGCATGAGTATCAATCGCACACTTTTACCTGTTAGTGATAAACAAAGCATTGGTCACCAGAGAACCTTCCCAATATGGAAAGTATTCGCTTGGTGCGTGGTGGACCGGTGGGTAAGCCGTAAGCCACAACTCCTCCTCCTATCCGAATTCCAATATCCGCCCATAAAGCTACCCTTTAAAGCATATGCACTTTATCTCCATCTCCATCATATTCATGTATCTTGCGTTTTACCAATTAAATTCCACATAATTATTATACGCCCATAATTAAAGTCCACTCTCCACTTACAAAAAGTGAAAAGGGAAAAGGGAAACCACCCTTTTGCTTTTTCAAGGACCTGATAACAACATTCATCAATGAATTTCATGATTCAAAGCCTATCGATCTGACTTTTGTGCTTATCCCTAATCCCTCTAACATATATACTTTATTCTAATTTCCATTTTTCCTAATTACGTATATACACATAAATATTTTCTTCCAAAAAGTTTTACACCATAGCAATAGCAATGTTATATATGCTGCTAGCTAATTGATCCAAAATAATGATAATAATAACAATATTATATGCTATACTATAAATCTAAATTATTAATTGATTAATTAGTTGAATCTTTACTTTTCTTTGGCCATGGTTAGTTGAATCTTTACTAAATATGTGGATTTGTTCCATATCTACTGTTTGAAACAAATTAAATGGTACTCTATATATATGTACAAGTTCTAGAAATATAAGAAGACAGTCCCACTCTCATCCAAATTTTTCTCATCCAAATTTTTCTATCTACGAGGTCGTTTTATATATATATATATATATATCAAAAATGCTCTAAAGCTAATTAATTTGTATGATAATATAGTGCTAACCACCAATTTGAGTCCACTACACAATTTAATTTCATGATCTAAATCGTTCATATTGTAGGTTTTCATTCAAATATCAACTTTGCAAAAAATCAACAAAATCAAAAATTATTTAGCCATTTGATTATCATTATAATCATTTCATGTTTTATTGAAAAACTTGTGTTCGTCTATTTACATAAGCACAATAAGTCAATTAATAATTGGCTAAACGATTTCTAATTTTGTTGATTTTTTACAATGATGATATTTGAATGAGAATTTAAAATATAAATTTCGGATAATGAGATTACAATTTAGCCAGAGTGCTACTCATATATACATATTTAATATAAATTACAGTAATGCTACACTTACCACATTTTTATACCACAATTTTATACCATCTTACATGGCATTCATACATTGGATACTAAAAATTAAAAAATAAAACCTAAAAAAGAAAAAGAAAATACCCTTCCAATAAAGTAATGACACATCAGGTGAGATACAAATGTGACAGAAAAAATGTGTCACAACTATCATTATTGTATAAATTATAATATTCTTATTCTAGCTTGTTAGTTCAGCTGTTATAATTTAATTAATTAATATTAATGGGCTTCAGTTCAGTACTATTTCAGTCATGGACTCATGGACTCATGGGTTCTTAACTTCATAGTTCATAGTTCATCGTTGTACTTGTCAATTGTCATATCGATAAATCTACAACAGTTGGGTACGTATTTGTAGTTGTCTACACGATCTAACATACATAAACATACCAAACATTCCACAATATCGTCGAACATGGATACAGAATAAACTATATGTTGGTTGGTCGTTAGTCGATATATTTTTGGAACATGAACATACACAATGAATATATTCATGCATATATGGGCCATCATTTGTCGACTTCCGTTACTATTAAATTGAAATCATGGACCTCATTTTTGTTAGGCCCAGTATAGTCTGACGCCCTATATACGATTGATGATGAGATTTTTTTTTTGCATAAATTCAATTTAGACATATAATTATATAAGCTATTTAAATGGAGTACATGAACTTTAAAATATTTCAAATATACACCCGATCTATTATCTAAATTGAAAAATAAATTTTTGTCCATTGATTTGTTGAGAGATCAGTTAAATGACAGCTTCACTTTTACCGACC
Organism: Dryas drummondii; assembly: GCA_003254865.1. Taxonomy (NCBI): domain Eukaryota; kingdom Viridiplantae; phylum Streptophyta; class Magnoliopsida; order Rosales; family Rosaceae; genus Dryas; species Dryas drummondii. The sequence continues at coordinate 3,765,086 of QANW01004277.1, forward strand.
GGGATTACTTGGCGATGTGGCGCTAGTTCAGCAAACATTTTATGCCAAATGAGCAACACAGGCCCACAATTTAATAATAATAATAATAATAATAGAGAGAGAGAGTTTGTGAGCCCGTGTCAGGGGTTAGGTGGACCCGTGTCGCTCATTTCATGCCAAATGAGCGACACGGGTCCACATAAACCCTGACACGGGTCCACAAATTCATCATCTCTTTTTTGCTCGTTGAACACAAGTGAGAGATTTATATTCGAATTTAAAAGAAAACGTGATGTTTTTGGGAGACTAAATGATCAGGAGAGCGTTCGACAAGCGGGAAAGAAGTGATGGATGTATGAGTTCGTGTCAAGTGGACATGTGTTGTTTATTTGGAGGGAAATGTATGTTAAGTTGGTGTCATATCGCTAATTAATCCTCGTTAGCAAAAGCCAAGCTGACATTTAACTGATCCCCTAATAAATTGATAGACGAAATTTTATTTTTCAATTTATATAATAAATCAGGTATATATTTGAAATATTTGAAAGTTCGTGGACCACGTTGAAATAACATATATAGTTATGTGTCTAAATTAAATTTATGTCTTTTCTTTTTTATCTCAGGGTTTGATTTTTATCATATATTGGTCATTCCAATGTCATAAGCGGGGTGGATAACGTATTAAACATTTAAAATGATCAAATTTAAATGGATACAGGTGATGGTAGTGGAATGGTGGCGGTGGCGACATTGACAATGATAGCGAAAAAGTGGTAGTGGCTACGATGGTACAATGGTAGTTTTGACGATGGTAGTGCCAATAGTGGGTGTAGCAAAGAATGCGATGGAGAAAGTGGTGGCAACGAGGGTGGCGACAATGGTATTTGTGTGTGTACAAGTAGTAATAGTGGAATTTAGAACTCTACATGGGGAAATAAAAATTACAATTCCACAATCTTTTCCCTAGCTCTTCCGAAATAAGCATTTGGAAATGACTTGTCATATTCTTATGTGATGAATAATGATTTTATTGAGAAAAAAAATTTTGTGCTTATTACGTTCCATATAAATTGTCTATTTGAAACTGTCCTTGGCTTGTAGGTTCCCAACAAAATTGGGCCAAGTGCCATAGAAAAAATATTCAAATAACCTACGTGACCATGAAAAGACCATCACCTACTAAGCCAACGATGGAATGAGAATGATTATAGGGTCATGGTTGAGGGATTATTATGGAGAGGCCCATTATGCGAGCTCGCAAGAATCAAAAGCCCAAAAACTAGTGAAGCCCAAAGCTTTTGCAATATTAAACCAAATCATCCAGTGCTATGCGCCGTCAACAACACGAATAGCAATTACTAAGCAAGCATGTGCCGAGAAAAAGGGACTATGAGTACAAAAATAGGGATTGTGCAAAAAGTGTGGGAAGTGGAACTTGAAGCCAAGTCCTGACTGTCTATATAAAGGTCAAATAATCTAAATATTAGATATGAAAAATATGTTTTTTTTAAAGGAATCTAGACTTTTTATAAGTTATTATGCAAGGTTATAATATTTCAACGTGGGACTACATTCTCACATGCCTCCACACGTGTGACGTCACTCAAGCCAAATACGTGAATAACTTATAATTATATAGAATGACATGGATAACGTGTGGTTATTTGGCCTAATATAAATAGGTGAATATGCTATGATACTAGAAAAAAATCTAGACATTTATATTAAAATTAATTGACAATAGAAGTAATAATCGAAAACTCTTACAAATTATTATATAAAGTTGTAATATTTAAATGTTGGACAACACTCCACATTTTCACATTTTCAATATTTGTACTCACTATGACTCAGGCATTGAAGAGTTTTCTTACACCCTTCTCCACCCTCATCATCGCGATTGAAAATAATATTTTTTTTTTAAGACCAATCAAAGAAAATCATTTGTTGAATGCATTTTTATGTGAGATTTTATGCCCCAACACTACCAAATTTCATACTTTTTCCATTAAAGTATTTAAAATTTCTTATTAATTATGCCAAATAAGAAAATTAAAGATTGTCGTTTCTCAAATTATAACTTCCAAGTTCAATTTTCTAATCACTGTTGATCTTCCGAAAAAAACACACAATGTTAAGAAATTGTAATTTGAAGCGTATTGCTATTCCACGCCGCCACGAATCCTCGCAAATGAGAGGCTCACCACGTGTCTCATTTATCGGTGTCTAAACACACCTCAGCGCGCCATAGCGACAACCGCGCAACCCAAAGAATTCAGGCGCCAAAGTCGAAAAGGCACAGAGCGTTTGCAATTTGGAGCCAAACGGCCCAAATTCGTTGGCGGGAAAAGCAAAAGTTATGATGATTAAAAAAAGACATTTATTTGGATCTCCAAACCCATTTTATTTATTATTTATGGAAATCGAATTTGTTTCGTGTTTCAAAATTATTAATTTATATATCTTTTTGCCGCTATACGTCTCCACCAGTCCACCATCACCCATTTTTTCAGAAAAGAAAGAAAAGAAGAAAAGAGGGTGAAAATATTTCAAAAGCCACTACTTCTCTCACTAGGGTTTCTGAGAAACTCATCTGCTCACTTGTCTATCTCCCATCCATATGACCCAAGCAGCGTCGTTCTTGCGTCTGGTTCAGATTTTCTTTAATCTGTGAATTTTCATCTGGGTTTGTTTGAATCGGAGTTTTCTTGCTCTAGGGTTTCGAAAATGATGTGTGAAGTGGTGGCAATCGACGGGGGAGATGGCCCAAGTGGCCAGAAATCCAACGACCAAGATCGAGTGAAGAAGACCCAGAAGCGAAAGAGGGCTAGCTTGGGGCCAGAATGCTTGGGACTTGAGGCAAAAGGGGTTCAGATCGAATCATTTCGCAAACAGCTTGATGGGTTGTTTGGGTTCTACAGGGAAGTAATGGGTCAAAGAGTGGGTTTAGATTTGAAGCAATGTGGTAACAATGTGGATTCGTTCATTGGGGCTTTGATAGAAGAGAGTAGGCTGCCATTGTCAAAGCTTGTTGATGAGGTTTTTGAGAAGGTCAAGAACGGGAATGATCATTTTGGGAATGTGACTTTGGCCTCTGTGAAGAGCATTGTGCTTCTTGTTGGGAAGAGAGCGATGTATGGCGTGCCGAATGTTGATGCCGATGTGTTGGAGGACGACTCCGAGTCGTGTCTTTGGTGTTGGGAGGTGATGGTTTTGTTTATTTTCAAGTTGTGGTGAATGTTAAGTTATTTTGCCAATTTGTCTGGGTTTGGCTTTGTTTTGGTATTTCTTTTGGGTTTTTGATTACTGGGTTTGCCCATTTTTCGTTTTTGTTCTTATGTATTTTCGTGAATTGTGGTGATAGGTTTTATGAACTTCTGCTAGCTAGTTACTTATGTTTAGGTTTAAATTGTTTAGATTATTGTGTTTCTTGGGTATACTAGTGTTTATGTAAATCTTATATGAATTTTGGTGCTTCTTGGGTATGTCTGGCTCTTCATTTAATTGCATTTCTATTGTGGGTATATTTAATTTGGTGCTGGGAGGGAATACCTTGCCAGTCTCTTTTTGTTTCTTATTTTCTTTTCTGTTTGTTTACTTAATATTTGAATTTCTCTGTTCTTAAACTTATTGCATTTGTTGTATAAATGGAAGGCTTTTGTTCTCCACTCATAGCTTTTTTCTCTGCGTTTGAGGTATTATTGCCTTGTTGCTGTTTGCTTACTTGCATTTTTGTTCAGTCACACTAATCTTTGTTGTTTGTCACTTTCAGTTGTACTTACTTGGTATATTAAGTATTATACTTTCTTATTGTATAGACAAGGGATGTAAAGTTGATGCCAGCATCTGTGCGTGGAGTATTGAATATTAGGCGTATTTGTCGAAGAAAGATCCATGAGAGGATTACTGCAGTTTCTGGTACATTTATGCTTCCTTCAATACATGCCTGGTTTGGTGGTTGTATGAATTCCTTACATGATAAGGATGAATAATATGATGATTCAACCTCACTCTTAAATTTGGGCTGTATCTGAATAAACGATTAATCACATCCTCAAATTCACCAAAAAAATCACATCCTCAACCTGTAATTTATGTCCTGTCTTTTTTTTTTCTTGATAATGAAGAGCACTTGCATTGAAATGTTCTTGAAAGAAAATGGAAAAGAAGAATGATTATAGGATGCACCACCGCACCTAAGACCCCTGCCTGCCTCTTCTCTTTAGCTTTCTAATCAAGTACTAGAAAGATAAAAAAGGTTATCGGTTATTTTCTATTTTGTGAGGGGTTAGTCTTACTTTCACTTTACACATAATTTAGAGTTGGATGAAGATAAGATCAGAGAAAATAGAAAAGTAGAAAAGATGATGATGTAGAGTAGTTCAAGAATAAAGACAGGAAGTGAGTTGTTCTGTAACTGTTATTGATTTGCTCCAGTTGTTGAAATCTGATAATGCCTCTTTAGGAGGCATGACCCTAAAATGTTGGAGATTATCTTTGTCAAATTATATATTTGAGTTCTTTAATCTCTTTGGGAATTGACATGTCATGGCATGGTGAAATGTTCCCCTTTGTTGGAGAAAAGGCTGTGCAACGTTTCCAAGGTCCCAATAAATGAATGAGACTGTAGAGTAATTAAAGCTGATGCAAAGTGGAGCTCTATTCTGTTGTACACTGATGTGAAGTAGAACATACCAGTATTTTATACCTGTTGAGAATGTTTCTTTTAGTTCTGGAGCCTGTCTCATGGCTTGCTAGTCTATTCACTGTGTACACATGAATTCAGCTCAAGGATGTAGGTTTTATCTATTCATTTTGATTTGATTATGAAACGAAAATAAGTTGGTTTTGCTGTGTCTGTGACTCCATGCTCCACTTGAGCAGTTTAAATATCTGCTCTGTCATCTTCATTATGTTCATTTGGTTTTTGGTTGTAAGGCAAGTTACTAATGTTTGTGTTTTGTTTTAGCAATGATAATGGCATTACAAAAGCCAGAGAGCAATCAAAGTTACATACATGGCTTGATGAAGGCATCAGAACAGCTTGATAAAGTGCTGTGTGAGGCAAAGATTCGCTCGTTAATGGATCGCCTATCACTGAAAAATGGTGCAGACATGTATGTATATGCAGTGAGTATCAGTAATAGTTTCAAATTCATATTTTATTTTTGTTAAGGTTGTTTTTGTTTAACTATTGTCATAGGGCAAAGAAGGAAGCAAAAAGAGAAGAGAAATTGCTACTTAAACAAATGGAGAGAGATAAACGGGAGGCTGAGAAAGAGAAAAAAAGATTAGAACGTGAGCGTCAAAAGGAAGAATTGCAAAGTGTAGGTTATTTGTTGAGACAATTGTGGAAAACTTTGATGCTTCCTAGTTGTCTTGTTATGAACTGTAGGAATATTTCAGGAGAAGGAGCTAAAACGGCTGCAAGAGGAGTCAGAAAAGGATGAAAAGCGTCGTGAAAAAGAAGAGTCTGAAAACAGGAAACTGCAGCGGAAGCAGCAAGAAGATGCTGAAAAAGAACAACGACGTCGAGAAAAGGAAGAAGCTGAATTGAAAAGGCAACTTTCCATAAGAAAGCAAGCTTCAATTATGGAACGTTTCCTTAAAAGAAGCAAAACCAGCCCAGGATGCCAGAGTGACCAATTTCCAACTAAAGTAACCACATCTGATTTGTTGAGCAAAAATAGTGAAAATATGCTTGATGCAGTTACTCAGTCAATGGATTATGCTCTTTCATCTAATGAGGAGATTAGTGCTGAGGATATCCGCAGGTTGGCATAATTAATGTTGAAACCATATAACCACTAAAGCCGTATTCTTCTCAAATTATAATGACAGATTTTCCTGACATTGCAGGTCACACTTTTCTTCTTGGCGCCACATAGGTCATTCTATTCGTTCAAACAAAAACCAACATTGGGGCATACGTCAGAAACCTAAGACTGAACTATTTAAGGAACTTAAGCTCACAACCAGTAAAGGACTAGTTCATGGTGATGATTTAAGCACAGAGAAACTTGTAGATAGATGGGGAGAACATGTTTCGGATGATAGATCATTCCAGGCTAATACAGATTGTTCTCTTGCTGAAATCAAAAAATTGAAATGTGGAAAGCAGTTGTTACAATTTGATAAGAGCCATAGACCTGCATTTTATGGTATATGGCCTAAGAAAAGGTGAGCTCCTCTTTCATGAATTTTAGTTGCATGAGAGTGAGACTACTTAAGTGAGATATCCTGTGCACAACTTGTGTCTGAAAGGAGAGTCTAAAACAGGCCCCTGTATAGAGGCCATTATTTGATCAGTAATCTCTGATGGCTGCTTGAAGTTTCTGAAAGTGGTATATCATTTGTCAATTGTCAAGTAATTGGTTGGAAACTTGCCAATGCTTGCTTTTACAATATCTGATAGCTAGAATCCATAGCTATCATTGGCTTGGGCTATCCTGGTCTGGCCTGTTCTACATCCCTATCTGGAACCCATAGGCTGGCACATTATCTATTATATTTGTGTCTTGTTGAAGCTTAGCCTAATTATTTGGGATCAAGTTTCAATCAAACACTTCTATCTCTATATTGTTGGGTGCAATAGTAAAAGGGAAGTAAGAAAGTAATGTCTTGAGTGCTTTACATGTGTTGTTTGTCTATTTGGATTTTTAAGTATTATGACGTGAAATGCTTCTGCAAATAGAATTAAGTTTTGATTCAATAGTGGAATTAAACCCGTAGCATTTTATGTGTTATGGTTCAGTGTGGAAAGGTTTTTCTTCGTTGCCTAACCTGGGGAAGTGATGCCTAGAAGGCTCAACTGCAGTGGGTTGAAATATGACACTGATTATCTTTGTTATAATGTCTTTCAGCCATGTTGTTGGACCATGCCACCCTTTTAGGAAGGACCCAGACTTGGATTATGACGTGGATAGCGATGAGGAGTGGGAGGAGGTAATATGTGATGTTTTGTCATACAATGTAGTTCATATATAGGAGATGATTGCCTGTAATGACTGTCTCATTATCCAGGAGGATCCTGGTGAAAGCCTCTCAGATTGCGATAAGGACGATGAAGAAGAAAGTTTAGAAGAGGGATGCTCAAAAGCTGACGATGAAGATGAAAGTGAAGATGGCTTTTTTGTACCTGATGGTTATCTCTCAGAAAATGAGGTGAGAACTTGTGAAGTTGCATTTCTCCCTTGTGATAATGGTGTGGTCCTTTTGGATGATCATTGAATATGTCTACCAAAATCTGATTAATGTATAAAATATGTAGCAAGCCATGTAAGCTGTCATGTCATGGAGTAATTCTGTAGGCATAGCATTTTCCTTTTCAAATGTTCCTACCTATTATTGATGGGTGAAACTTGTCATTCTCTTCCTTTAGAGGAAAAAAGGGTAAGGGTGGTTCATAGCTAATTGCATTTCAGTTTCATGGATGAGTTTTAGTTTTGCTACATAATATTCAGGCTTCCAATGTATTGAATTACTCAAAACTATTTTCTAATTGCACTCACCTGTTATTTTATGAAAATATCCAAGTCATTTATATCCTATCTTCTTTTAGTCCATTATAAAGACATCCATGTAGAAAGATTTTGGGGGCAGCTTTATGTATTTGATGGGAATACCTTAACTTAGTTACTGATGCTTGTGTGTGTGTGTGTGTATTTCATGAATAAGTGACTTGAGTACCTATTAATGAAACTTGCTTGTTTTATGCATGCAGGGAGTACCAGTTGACAGGATGGACTCTGCTATTACATTTGAGGAGAATAGAAACTCACCTAGTTGTAAGCAAGATTTAGAGAGCGAGAAATTCTCTGTTTTGCTTCAACAGCAAAAGTATTTAGGAAATTTGACAGAACGTTCTCTTCAGAAAAACCAGCCTTTAATTATAACAAATTTGAGGCATGAGAAGAGCTCTTTGTTAACGGCTGAAAATCTTAGTGGTACTCCTAAGCTGGAACAGATGTGCTTGCAAGCTCTTAGTATGCATGTATTTCCTGGTGGCTCACGTATGGAGATATCAGTGGATGGCATGCATGAAGAAGACCAAGAAGTTTGTCTTTCAAGCGGCAAGTGCAGTATTAAACCAATCTCTGCTGTGACTGTTATACCAGAATCAGATTTGCCTACAGTGGTAAGTAGTACATTTCACTGTACATCTCAAATCAAAAACCTTTCTTGGAGTTTCTAGTGTTTACATGAGCAAATTGATTGGTATTGATCCAGACTATTAAACTTAGTGATAGTTTGAACTATTAAGGTAGTTTTGTAAAAATTTTGGTTTGTCCTTGACTCCTTGCATTTGTTTTGATGGTGCAATAGTTGGCTGCTAAGAGTTATCTTTCAATTTTCAGGTGTCTGTCATTCAGTCATGCTCACAGGGTATCAATAAGGTGTTACAAACTTTGCAACAGAAGTTCCCAGCTGTGTCGAAGTCTCAGTTAAGGAATAAAGTCCATGAGATATCAGATTTTGTGGATAACCGTTGGCAGGTTAGTTACTCATCTATACCTTACATTGATTCCCAAAAATATGCTGTAAATGAAGATAAAAAATACAATAACATCATATCAATAGGTGATTATTTTATTTATTATCGACATTTGAAATAAAAAATACAAAAAGAAAACAAAGATAATAGGTTGAGTCATTAGCTTAAGCAACATTTTGACTGTTGCAAAGAATGCGGTTTAAAAAAAAAAATGCTAAATAGACTGCCTGGAATAGCCAGTTTTGTGCCTGATGGGCCAGATATCTCAGTCCACCACGGATGGAGATATGAGCATAGTAGAGTACATTTTGTGCTGTTGCCATTTAAACATGTTAAGCCTGTCATGTTTGTGCTGGTCCAGTTCGTTTTCAATGTCTACTTAGGTAAGAGCCCCTGGTAATGATAAGTCACTAAGCTATAAGTCGCTAAGCTACTTTGTACGGGATTCATAAATGAAGGACCCATGCCTTATTTCTTACTACTTTTTTCATCTAATAATGTAGGTCAAGAAAGAAATATTGGACAAAGTTGGCTTGTCAATTTCTCCTGGTATGTATGACCCTGTCTTTGAACAGAGATGACCTTTACTACCATCATCTACTATGCCATTAAGATTAATATTTGTTTGTCTGATTAGCAGAAAAGAGTGCTGGGCGGACCAAAAGTATTGCTACATTTTTCTTGAAGAGGTGCTTGCCACCTACTGGTAAAAGTATCAATCCTAATGAAACCTTGCTTCAGCCAGCTATGAAGCCAGGCTCTGCTGTGGAAGCGAAGCAAAGTTGCACATACGCACATCCGTAGCCTCTTGTTTTAGCTCTTTTAGTTCCGAGTTTTCTTTTGTGATATATGGCTGTTTTTTGCCCATGTTTCATGACGTGTTCACAGATATCCATGTCTCCCGAATCCCATATAGGTTTGGTGTAAAATTTTCGTTTCAGATAGAGCAAAATAGAATCAAATGGCGTTGCTTGACCTGTGTAGAAATTTCTACGTGTTTGATTTAGGCTGTGATATCTAATCTATCTTTTATGACTGCAATGCGTAAAACATACTTGTTAAATTATGTCATGATTATGGAGGGGCAATAAGGATTTGAAATGGAGAACTGGTTAAGGCTTCTACACAAAATTTTGGTTTGGGTAAGCAAGTATGTATGTTGATTGTTGAGTCATATGGGTAGGGTATTGGTGGCAAAGCTTTGACAAGAAATCCAGTATTGATTTTGTCCAAAGCTTTGGGATTTTCCTACAATAAATAAAATTGAAGGAAAATGCAAGTAGGAAATTGATGCCTCTTTTTGTCCCACCAGACCAGACGATTGATTTGCAGCTGTCAATGACAATGGATTGATGTTTTATTATAATTCCTTGATATGTATATCTTTTGGTGTCCACTGCCCACTGCTGTAGTGTTACTTGTGGTCATTTATCTTAAAAAGGAAGCGCTATTATTATTGAATCAAAGGAAGGTCAAAAAAAAAAAAAGAAAACCATCACAATGCACAATCCCCACTTATGAATCCAAACGATTGACACTTGTTTCCTTTACACAAATGCTATGATATATATAGGACAAAACACACGAAAGAAAAATAGATGAGTTATTGAGTGTTTAGTATGCAGGAAGCAAAAGGATCCATGTGGAATATTACTTCATGATCTTCTCGTTTTGGGTCCTACATCCCCATGAAAATTTAATGGTTGCTGTTACATTTTGTTGACGTACAAAACAACACCATTATTTAGCGATATATATATATATATAATAAAGAAATGAAAGGAGCAACCGACTGACCAAAAATCAAAGTGGCAATGACTCAGGGGTGTTCCAATTTAAATTTTATTGAATTTTAAAAATCAATAAAATTTAGATGTCTTTAATTTAGATTTTAATGAATTCCAATGAATTTTAGGTGTTCCCAATTTAGATTTTAATGAATTCTAATGAAATTCAGGTGTCCTCAAAAAGTCATGAATTTCATTTAGTGAAGGATTTGGTTGGATTTTAAAGCATTTTTTACACATAACAAATTCCATAAGAATTCCATCCAATTTTTTTGAATTTTGATAAATTCTATGAATTTTAAAATTCATTAAACTCCTTTAAAATCTGAGTTAAGAACACCCTTAATTAGGTGGGAAATGACAGGTCCTTAATGAGCTTCCCCACTCTGTTGCCAAACAGCTCCTCGTTTGGTTGCCTCTTCTCTCTTTCTCTTGGTGCGTGTTGCTTTTTCCCAAGTGTAGTCTTTCCCACTCACTCAGAAACACACAGAGGAAGCTCCTTTTTTAAGGGTTACTATTTACACTTTTTCTTTTTTCTTTTTATACATTCTTTCTAAAAAAATTAAAGAAAAACAAGACTTTTCTCTTCTTCTCTCACCCAAAGTTCAATTCCATTTTCTTTCTTTGCACAACCCCACAAAAAAAAAAAAAAACACACACACACCAGCCCCTTTCCTTCCCTTACCCTGACCACCTCCCTCATTCCTTCTTTCTCTGCTCATTTTTCATTTTCAAAGTGCAACACCAATGGCCAAGCATGTACATCGCCTCCAGCTCACTCCTCATCGTCGAGCACATCGCCTCCAGCTAGCTCCTCATCGCCGAGCATAACAGGTCGAGCCTCACCTTTCTTCTCCGAGCTCCCTTGCGACGCTGTGCCCTACCTGCTGCAACCACAACAAAGCACCATTGCAATAAAAAAATCGCAGTTGGTTCGACGGCTACATGCTAAATGGTTCATGGATGTTTGGTGGCTACTTGCCGAATTGGTCGTGGATGTTCGATGGGTGGCTGCCAAAGGAAACTCAAATTTTCGACGGATAGCTGCCGAACGAATTCGTCGGTTTTGGCGGATGACTATCGAACGGCCTGCGAAGCTCATGCTTTTGGCTGGCACTGCGGCGTGATTGTGCGAGCTGGGCAAGGTTGTCGGGTGCGAGCTCATTTGCGTCGACGACGTGGTCGGGCGTTGGGGCTTCTTGGTTGTGCGAGCTTGGCATGGTGGTGGGCGCGGGGAGGGTGGTGTAGCAGGGAGAAGAGAGAGAGAATGAGAGGAGAATGGTGCACATGCAGGGAGGGTGGTGCTGCGCACAGTGGTGGTGCTGCGCGTGTGTATGTTGACAGAGAAAAAAAAAGATGGAGTGTATGAGTGTGTAATGAAATAAGAGTATTTTGATAATAGGTTAGATGTGTGTTGAGAAGTTTTAAATTTAAGATAAGTATGTGAGGTGTGTAGGAGGAAAAAAAAAAAAAAAGTATGCAAAAAGAATAAAAAAAAAAAGGTACTCCTTTTCTTTCTTTCTTTCCGTATTAAAGTAACAGGTGGATCATGGCCCAAAAAAAAAAAAGTAACAGGTGGACGATATGAGCTCAAACCAAAAATCATTAGCAATTAGCATTTAGCAAAGCTCTCTGTGAAGAAAGAAAGCAAGAAAGCAACAACTAAGAAACAAAGAATGGCTATCAGTCTCAATTCCATGATGACCTTCCCATCTCACAACCTCCCTTCTAAATCCCACAATCTCAGATCTCCAAAAATCTTCATGGCCTCCACTATTCACTCCTCCCCCAAGTGAGTTTCCTTCTTTATTTTTTCCCTTCATTTCTACCTTTTTTTTTTTGGTATTGCATTTCTGCGTGACTGATCATGCTGGATTCTGTTTCCCGTTGCAAAAATGCAAATGGGAATCCTCAAGAATGAATTTTTAGCCATTCTGTTGATCTGGGTTCTTGTTTTTTATGCCAATTAATCTGAATACGGGGTTAAATTCCTAAACCTTCTGGCTGCTGTCGTGCTTTTTTATATTCTTGGATTTTCTTATTTTTCCGATGGTGTTTTTTGGGTTTTGGGCTTTGTCTTTGTCATGAGTCTCATTCATATAGACATAGTATTACATTCTGACGAGTGTTATGTATTATATTGTTCTTATTGTTTATCTCCCTAAATTTAGTTTTGCATGTTGCGTGATGCTCTCTGAAAAATATTAATTCACGGGTCCTTAATTTTCTGTTTTTATTTTTTTATTTCATGAGATGAGGTTGTAAGCTACTTTGGTTTTGATTGGATTTATTCACTACATGCATGGATATCTGTTCATTCTGTGCTGGAGGAGCATATAAAAAATTCCTAATAATGTTAAACCTTATTTTCTTTTCTCTCTCTTGAAAAAACAAAAAAAAAACCTTTTTTATGTTATTATTTGTATTGCATTTTACTTATGTTGATCTTTCTGGGGATATTTGTAATATGAAATTCGCTTGTGAGGCTTTCTGTTTGTCCTTGCAATCTGAAAGTTAAGGTATGCGTGCATTATTTTATTATTTCTCACATTTGTTGAGAGTTAGGTCTGATTTTCTTGGGTTAACTCTTTCTTTTGGAACTAGGTCCTGTAGGTTGACTAGTTTCATTCTTTTAATTGATTTATTTAATAATATGCTATTTCTCATACAAAGATTAATGTAAAGTTTTTTTCCCCCATGCCTTCTTCATTTTCTTGCTATTTGATGTTTTATTTTTTCTCCAATACTTAAGATGCATTTAATTAGCTTTGTAATTGATAATTATTATAGTTGTTTTTCTTTCTTTACTTTCATAGTCATTTTCCACCCGTATGATTCACAATGGTCTTACTCTTGTTGGGCTCTCTTTTTCAATTAAAAACCACTTTTGTCTGTTATATGTTTAATTCTATCCACTGCTTGTTTGTCAATTGTATATCCTTTCATTGGTACAATGTAGTCAGCTGATTGTACGCATTTCTATGTTACTCTCTATCTCTCTCTGTTCATCTGTTTGTGTGGAACAACACTTACAAAATGAATTAGGAATTTTAGGACTTGCTGGACAACTATCACATGCTTTTGGATAGTTTATAATCTATTCATATTATGCGATACGCCGATACCATACAAATTTATTTTTCCCCATTTTCCCATTTTTCAAAGTGTAGGTGTCATCTGTTGACATGGTTAATGTTTTTTTTATTGCATTTGCATTGGTTATCCTTACCTTTGTCTTTGTTCCCAAGTTTTCCTTTTAGTTGTGACACTGTAAGCAACAATTACAATTGTATACACAATGTTTGCTCTGTTCAGTTTTACTTCTGAATTTGGTGGCTGCATCTTTGACTTCCCTGTTCTCTACATGGTGGTTGATCAAGTTTGGTCTTGTTCAAAATGCTCCCTCCCACTCTCCCTTCCAGTTGGCATTCTTATTCTTTTGCTCATTTCTTATTTTTTATTATCTTTTTGTTCTCTATTTCTATAGTACTAGAAAACTGTTAAATTTAAGACTATATATTTATATGTAAGCTCTCTCCCTCTCCTATTTATATATATATATATATATGAGGTTGCCAAGGAGAATTTATCTAATTACATTGTACTTGGAAGTATGTTAAGAATTATACAAGTTTTTTATTTGGGGAAGTAGAAGGCTTTGTTTATGGTTGTTAATATTATCATTTGAAGTATACCTTTTTAAGATCTTTTCTTCTCCTTGTTATAGAGAGACCGAGAATCTGAAGAAATCTTATTGCCCTCCACATGAGGCACATGTTCAAGTGACTCATTCCATGCCTCCTCAACAGATCGAGATCTTCACATCATTAGAGGATTGGGCAGAGAATAACATCTTGGTGCACCTAAAGCCTGTTGAGAAATGTTGGCAACCCCAAGATTTTCTTCCAGTCCCTGAGTCGGAGGGATTCTATGAGCAAGTAATGGAGTTGAGGGAAAGAGCAAAGGAAATTCCTGATGATTATTTTGTTGTGTTGGTTGGAGATATGATCACAGAAGAAGCCCTTCCAACATACCAGACAATGCTTAATACCCTAGACGGAGTTCGGGATGAGACTGGTGCAAGCCTTACTTCCTGGGCAATATGGACCAGGGCATGGACTGCTGAAGAGAATAGGCACGGTGACCTTCTTAACAAGTATCTTTATCTCTCTGGACGAGTAGATATGAAGCAAATCGAGAAGACAATTCAATATCTTATTGGATCAGGAATGGTGAGACTTTTGTTCCCCTCATTTTTCCAGTTTTGGTTATGTCTGAACATTTATGTTTTTGTGATACTTTTCTGAGTAGACACTTAGGAATTTTGGCATTATAGGAAAACTTTTGAAATTAAATTAATTCTTAAAGAAGGATGCAAACTGCTGGACTAAGGTGCAATGCCTTTGTTCTCTTTTTTTCCCATTTTTTTAACATTTTGCATTGACTAGAGATTGGGAAGCTTTAAAAACTTTTAGCCAGTCAATAAGTATATCACAGTATGATAGACAAGAAAGAATGATAAAATGTTAAAACACTATTTCATGGCCTTAAATTTCCTGCCTCATTTCTTTTTCTGGAAGTCTCTCTTTATGTTCAAAGCTCTATGCTTCTAGTAACTCACAGAACATCTACATGGCAACTAGAGTGGAATTTCAGTCTAGTTTATGCTGAGTCTTTAAAGGGTTGTATCAAATTGTAGATACCTCGATGCCAAAAAATGGTGTTTGTCTCGATCTGTGGTGACGATTATGATCAGTAACTGGGACTGTGGGACAGTATACTACTTCTGCATGTACAAATTATTGTCTGATGTTTCATCCCTCAGACTGGAAAATCAAACCATTTATGTGTGAGCATCCAGTTAACGAGTTACTTTATGGAGTGGCAATAGAAAGATTAGCTTCATTGCTAGGTTATACTGGTAGATCATTGTCAATTCTTTTGATTGATGTAATGCACTTTTGGTTGATGTAATGCACTTTTGGTTTTACCGGTGGATCATTGTCAATACTTTTGGTTGCCTGATTCACACTCTGTATGGCATGCACTTTCTAAACATAGTTGAAAGTTTCTCTCTTTATTATTATTATTAATTTTCAAAATTTTGTGTACTTTTTAGGATCCTAAAACAGAGAACAATCCCTACCTTGGGTTCATTTATACTTCATTTCAAGAGAGGGCAACATTCATCTCTCATGGGAACACAGCCAGGCTAGCCAAAGAGCATGGGGACGTGAAATTGGCCCAGATATGCGGCACTATTGCCTCAGATGAAAAACGTCATGAAACTGCCTATACAAAGATTGTGGAAAAGCTCTTTGAGATTGACCCGGATGGCACTGTCTTGGCTTTAGCTGACATGATGAGGAAAAAAATATCAATGCCAGCCCACTTGGTGTACGATGGTCAAGATGATAATCTTTTTGAACATTTTTCAGCTGTGGCCCAGCGGCTTGAAGTGTATACTGCTAAGGATTACGCTGATATCTTGGAGTTTCTAGTTGGCAGATGGAAAATAGAGAAATTGAGTGGTCTTTCTGGTGAGGGGCGTAGAGCACAAGATTTCGTGTGTGGATTGCCGCCTAGAATTAGAAGGTTGGAGGAGAGGGCCCAGGGAAGGGCCAAGCAATCATCCCATGTTCCATTCAGCTGGGTTTTTGGTAGAGAAATAAAGGTTTAGCTGCACGTGGGTTGGCATTCACCCCGCAATACCTATCTTGTTTCTATAGATAGAAGTTGCCAATTTTCATTCCGATGCCCCCCCTTTCTTGTACTGCTGTGTGGTGAAGACTTTGTAGATAGAAACTAGTGCTGTACTGTTGTGTTGGATGGGTTTTTTTTTTTTTTTTTTTTTCATACTAGAAACTAGAAAGAATTATTTTCGTACTCTCTCTCACCTGTTGTTTCAATACAAAAATAATGAATGAATTACTGTGAAACTAGAAACTAGAGAGAATTGTTTTCTTCTTTCCCTCTAAAATGTGTTCTGTATGAGTACTACTCTCTCTCTCTCTCTCTCTCCCTCCTTCCTGTTCTTTCAATACAAAAATAATGAATGAAAAGCACAACGCAATCATTTGAAAAACAAAGCAAAGGTTTGAACTGAATGAATTCCATACATGTTATAATATCATATTCATAGGTACTGAACAACAGAAAGAATAGAATTGAATGAAGCAATTAAATAGGGCGGGCGGTGAGGACCGTGAGGTGGTGGCACGACAATCCTTCAAATTGAAGATTAGACTTGGAAAGGCCATGGCCAATCCTTCAAATCGTCGTCTGCTTGTTGCACCTTGGCACTCCTCATAGTGGCATGCGCAGAAGCACCTTGAACGTAGGCATAGTACTTCAAGAAAAAGGCAAGCGTCAAGACCACCCACTCCAAGCAGAAGATGAGGACACTGAGGCCACCCCCCAATTTGAGTATAACACCACCATCCTCTTCCCTCACATACGACTTCAACTCCCCAAGAAAGTCAGCTGTCCTGGTGAATATGAGCACCGACACTGACCCCTGAAATATTGCGGTGAGGACTGTGGCCACCATGTGGGTTCCGTACCACCTGCTGCTCCCCGTGGTCATGGTGGACACCGCCGCGCATCCTGCTATGGCCCCGCCAATGGTGAATATGTGGAGCAGGATCAAGAAGAACCCGCACACTGAGGGCACCAGCCGCAGAGACAGCGTCAGGAAGATGCAACTCGAGGCTGCACCTAACAGAATGTAGTTGCACAACAGGAACACCTTGTGGGTGTGGTACTGGTACTCGGATGTTTCACCTTTCGACACATTCATATTCATCGAGGATATACCCATTCCTTCAATTTCCAAGCTCGATCGATCACAACAAAATTCGAATGAATGAGAAAGCAATGACCCTGGGGAAGGAATATATAAGGGCCAAGCCTAACGGTCATATGGACGGAATGTGACCGTTGGAGTAGAATACTTTGGGTCCCACCCCAGGTCAGCTGTTCTAACGGCTACTTTATTTACTTTTTTGGTTTGTGTTTTTTTTTTTTTAATGAAATTCCATTAATAATAAACAACCAATATCTCTGTTTCGCCCGGCAAAAGTAATGGCTGAATCGCTTTGCTACAACCTGCCATGAACTCAGTACCCGAGCTGTTCCGAATGACCACCCTACCTCGCTACAGCCATCCACCTCCACTACGCCGTCAACATTTATCTTGTACCAACCGATACGAGGACATTCCCACCATTCAATATGGGGAAAATGATAAATTCATTAAATCATTGATCCTTCATTTCAAAGGAATAAAAATTATGGAGTTTTAGAGTCCATTTAATTTTATGACTTTTTTTTAGACTAATACCGATAGTAATTTAAAATTTTTGTTTAACTCATTTTATTTTTCTTTTTTGACGACTTTATATTAGGTTTTAATTTTAAAATTTTGGACTGTCTAAAATTTCGGAGTTAAAATTTAACATGCAGCTTCTATAAAGTCTCATCTACACCCTAAGAGGGAAAATGCTCTTTAAATAGAGGAAAGTACCCTTCAAATCGAAATTTTTTTTATTATAAATTAAAATAATTTTCTTATAAATTAAAATAACTTTATTATTAATTAAAATGATTTTCTTATAAATTTTAAAACAGTCATAGTCTTCATCTAAAAATTATTTTTTTAAAGAATCTAAATCTAATTTATATATTAGTTGGGTGCATTTTTGTGGGTCAATAATTCATAAATTACAAATGAGAAGAATTATGCACAATTTAGTTTAGCTCTAAAACAAATAACAATTCGGTCTACATTTAAGCGTTGGACGTCGAGCCTTCAAGTGCTTAGTGTTTGAAAACTCAATGCAATTGGTCAAACACCTACCATGTCAATTTTGATCAAGTAACATTTGAGAATTACATCAAATCAAATACATTTTTATTGTAAGTTATATGTGTGATACTAATACTCTAATACAATAGATTAATACACGCAGATAAATAAATACAATTCCCAAATAAGATAGATATTGTATAAACATTATATTACTGAGTTACACAAACTTTCAAACACTCATTTTGATCGTTTAAACATTCGTTTTCTTTAAAATTGAGTTAAAATGAAATAAATTTTAAATGAAATTTTTTTTATTATTCTAAATATTTATTAAGATTTACAATTATTATTTTTAAAATCCTGTAACATATATACTTTTCTAGTAAAAAAATATAAATGGACCTCAGTTTAAAAGAGAAAACAAAATGAATTTCAGACGAAAAGTAAAAAAAGAAAAGAAAATGAATATGGGCTGGGTCCAACGGTGTGGACCTCAAGTAGGTGGGTCGAGTAGATAAGTTTGGACCCAATTGAAGTAATCCCAACCCAAGTCAAACGAAGAGGTGCAAAACGAGGGAGCCCAATTCTCTTCCCATCGTTATATTACAATTACAATTTACGAACATCTTGGTTTGTTGGTGAGAATCGCAGAGGGAGAAGGATGTCGCCGCATAACGGCTTGGAGAATCACCAAGAAGAAGAAAAAGAAGAAGAGCAAGCACAGCAATCGGGTGAGTGCAAATCAATTATTATTTGATTTGATTGGATGATGATTCCTTAATCCTTACTTGTAACATGATCGTATAATTATAATTAATTGTTTGCAGGTTTGAGTGATGTAGGATGGTTCATTCTCGGTGAAAATCAACAACACCTTGGTCCCTACGCATTTTCAGAGCTGCGTGGTGAGTTTGTCCTTAAATTAGATTAGATTAGATGGGATGAATATGAAGACAGTTCAATTTTCTGGAAATATCCTAAAATTTACTGGCGCATTTCTTGAATTTCAGTTCTACCGGTAATCAAATAGCAAGCTTTCAGTTTCAGGACTATTATCATGTTCAAAAATTTCAGTAGTTCTACACTTCTACTTTGCTTATTTACTTCCGCCTGGACAGAGCATTTCTTAAATGGGTACCTCACCCACACTACGCTCGTCTGGTCCCAAGGAAGAAGCGAATGGCAGCCTCTGTCCTCAATTCCCGATTTGATCACAGCAATTTCTCACCATGACCAACGACCTAATTTTTCAAACGCAGGTCAATTGGATATCTCTCCCTTTTTTCATTTTGGGAATTGGGACTGCCACTTTCATGAATTATATAGGTCTTACAATTCATTTAATTTCTTATTTTCTGCAGTGCCCCCCACTGATGATGACGATGACTTTGAGAAATGGCAGAAGCAGATTAGTGAGGCAGAAGCAGATAGTGACAGACCTTTGACACCACCAGAGGGTGAGGACGAGTTCACCGATGATGATGGGACTACATACAAGTGGGATCGGGGCCTAAGGGCTTGGGTTCCTCAGGTTGGTTCATGGAGACATCATATGTTTGAGTTATCATTTTTTCATGGGTTCTCTTATATTTTAGGGTTTTTCTTTTAATTGTTTGGGCTGTTTTTTTTTTTTGGTGAATTTCAACTGAACTTTAAGACATTTATGTGCATTTACATGTTACATTGGGGATGAATCATTAAATCAGATGGGGGTGTCATGTAATCTCCCCTGAAGGAGATCTCATGAGCCATTGAGCTTGTACATTAGATGGAAGGTGTTAAGTGCTCAAAATCTGGGACACATGTGTGCAATAGATTTCATGGTACATTCACCAAAACATATGTGTATTTGTAGTTCTAGGCTCAAAGTTAGATAACCACCCGAACTCCCAGTAACTTGTTCTTTATCCTTCCAAATTTAATGGCACATGGTGTTGGGTGCTGTTTTGCTCCTATTCACAATAATTTTGTAGACTCCTAGGCTACAGGAAATGCAGCTTATTTCTTCTCTAAAATCATCTCTCACTTGATGGGTCGTCAGGACACTCAAGACTCATTAAATGGCAGTATGGCTATTTTTCTGACTTCAGTTGCATTGGTAAATGGGAGGCAGTTGACTACTTTGTAATTTTTAATAGCCAAAGTTGGTGCTCCACATTTCTCTTCTGATGCAGGACAGAAGCAAATGCTGCTATCTTGCTGTTGTGTTAGGGCAAAAATCTACAGCAGATAGAGCTTCCAGCAACAAACAGTAAAGAAAAAGAGAGAAAAAGGATATAAGATCAATAAGGACTGTAGATAGATGAGTTCTAGGGTTAAGGAACCCAAGAGAAACTCTAGAGTTTGAATTCTCAGAAAAAATATAATGCATACAACTGTTATTCACAACCTAAGGCTTAAACTTATATAGGAAAACATAAACCTTAACTGACTCGGAAAAATAAAGTCAAATCCTAATTGACTAAGGAAACATAATTACTAAAAGATCTAATAAAATCAGGGAAACTAGACTCTAAATTAAACTAGGAAATAAAAATCAGAAAGTTACTAAAAAATTACTAATTCTTGGAAACCCTAGTTGATGCTCCTGCATCATCTCCTTGGAGTAAGAATGCTGGTGAATAGTGATACAAGCTGAACTGAAATGAAAATAAGCAAGAATATTAAAATATCCACCTTTTGCATCTAAAAACTACATAGTTTTCTTTCTCTTTACCTTCTTTTAGTATTTTGGAGCTGGTGTTTAGTCATATCTTTATGGAAGTTCAGATGTTTACATTATATTCTAAAGAGAATTTTGTGATGGTTAACCTAGTTAAGGAACACTGCAAGTATGTTACCCTGTTAAGAAAATTGAATTGCTCATGTTTTTGGCCCTCAACCATCATACAAAAGTTGTCTCACTTTTCTCCGTTGAATGTATATTTGACTGATTTAATGTCTTATAGGATAGTGCATTTGGGGTAGAACAGATGACTTTCTTGCAAGAAGAAGAAGTTTTCCCGACTATCAATTTTTCTGATGCCTCTGCATTGGAAGAGGTTAATGCAACTGGAAAGGTTTCTGATCCCCCTAAAGAGGAAGATGTTAATGGTAACAGTGAGGTAGAAGAAGGAAATCAAAATTCTAAGAGAAAATTTTCGGATAAGGAAGCTAACAAGAAGGTTTGGTCCCTTTTATCTTGTTCTTCTGCTTTTGGTGACAGTGTATCATGTATTGATTGAAGTCTATTATATCAAGGGCATTGTTCTGATGTAATCTGATTGGATCCTATTTATCTATTTGGCTATGCTAGTGTGGGTTGGAAATGCTCTTTTATGAATACAGAAGTTATTAAAGCACTGCCAGTTGACTTTTCCTCCGATTTGTTTTGTTCTATTTTTGCAGGAAGCTAATAAACCTCCAGATAGTTGGTTTGAGTTAAAGGTCAACACACATGTTTATGTGACTGGATTGCCTGATGATGCTACGGTGGATGAAGTAAGTCACAGTCATTATTCCATCCTCTCTTATTATTTCTTTTGACATAATACTAATTTAGGGATATTTTTCAGGTGGTAGAGGTGTTTTCCAAGTGTGGGATTATAAAGGAGGTAAAAATTTGTCACTTCTTATAAACAATTTACTGTGCATGTCATAATTTCCTTTCAAGATGTGGTATATGAGAATAAACATTTAACTTTTTCCAGAATGACATATGAGATAATAAACAACTTATGTTATCATGATCATTCTCTTATCTTGGTAGTTCTTTTGTATCTCTATTTTTAAAGCTTCTGGATTTTTTTTGGTAGAGTGCATGTTTGTTAATTTATTGATTAGTAATTTAGTACCACCCAGAATTGAAGAACTTTATTTGAAATTATTATTTTTTATTTAAAGGATTTATTTTACTTATCTGAGAGTGGATAGGGTCGTACTACTAGGTTTTATATTAATTGTAGCATTAATTGTTTTCTTTCCTACATAGCGGATTATTTTCTTACTTGATAGTTTCTTGCTCTTTCTGTTTGCAGATATTAACCAAATTCTCAGTGCCTTGTATAGAGTTATTGTGCAAATACTAGGGTCTTTAAATAATACATACAACACAATGCTATTTATCATGTTATGGTGCAAAATGACTAGTCATGTAACACTAGTCTTATAACCTTGTATTCCCATCATGACACTGATTGTGAACATCATACTTTGTGTTTCTTGTTGCACTTCACATCACTGTGTAGCATAATACAATAATTTATCTACTCATTTGCACATCTTATAAACAAATGTAAAGAAATTCATAGGATCCTGAAACAAAGAAGCCTCGTGTGAAGCTTTATGTTGACAAAGAGACCGGAAAGAAAAAGGGAGATGCACTTGTTACATATCTGAAGGTACAAATTTTTTCTTTCTTGCTGCTGCTGTCTTGTGAATATAACATGTCATATCTGGTATTTATTGTGTATCTTTATGTGTGTATACTTTAGGAACCCTCAGTTGTTTTGGCTACCCAAATTTTGGATGGAACACCTCTACGTCCTGGTGGCAAGATTCTTATGTCGGTGACGCAAGCTAAGTTTGAGCAGAAAGGTAACATATGTGATCCAGATACTTCATATTCTTGGTTGTCATTGCTTTTAACTGGGTGATGGTTTGACAACTCTTACCAGCTTGTTTTTGGAATGCCACTCCGTGATATGCCAGATAAGCAATTATTTTAGTTTCTCTTCAGCAGGGTGGTAGCCAGAAAATTTGATCAAAGTGGCCAAATTATAAAAAAATAAAGTTTGATAAAATCACAAATATTAATATATATTTATTACAAAATTTGTTTAAAACATGAATTAATAAACTACCTTCTTTGTATCTTATCAAATATGGAATAGATATGAACAAAAAGATAAATGGAGATGGTCAACTATCTCTGTTGAAGTTGTGTTTGACGATCTTTCAGAAATTAGTAATCATCTATTATTGAGTTATAACTAAAAAACTCTTGACAAGTTCTGAATGTATACCAACTAAGAAACTTGCCCTCCATCTTATTACGAAAATCTTGTTTCAGTTATTAATCTGTTGATATATATCGAATTAATTTATTGTTCTTAATACTTTTAAATTGAGTTTTAAAATGTTTGTTATTTTAAAATACAAATGAGAACCACTTTAAAATACAATCCTTATCCACACAATATTTAAACATTTTCTATAGCATGCCTTAGAATTAGAGGCCACTGAGTCAAACGTAAATGAAATAAAATGTTCTGAATCATTCCTTTCATTTTATATTTTTATTCTATATCCATCGGTTTAATTTTTCTCATAAAATCACGAGAAATTTTACAAAGATATAGATAATAGAACAATATTTTTTTTTTTTAAGAAAAACAATATACAAAAATGCAAAAAACATGAGTTTTTTCTTATATTTTTTGAGCTAATTTTACCTATATATCCTTATTTGCTTTTCTTCTTTGTTTTAAATAGGGGGCCAAGTGTGATGTTATTTAAACTTTTCACTTCACATAGCTCCGTCCATGATCTTTAGGTCTGTGCTATTTTACTTATGAGCTTTCACTATGTATTCAGGGGAGAAATTTGTTGCCAAACAAGCAGACAACAAGAGGAAAAAGAAACTGAAGAAGGTGGAAGAGAAGATGCTTAGCTGGGGTAGGTTCTTATCATTTTTGCTGTAGGAGTTGATTATTTAGTATTGTTGACCTTATATTACATAAGTCAACCTTCTTGAAACAAATATCTTTATTTTGGTCACTTAATATCTTATAATGTGAAATGCAGTTATGTTCAAAGCATCTAATTTTGTTTTCCATATGCAGTATGTATGGTTTCTTCTGTTAGTTGGTTCCCTTTCTTCCTTGGATGATAATTATGTTTTTATGTTTCATCATTCAGTATAGAGATTTGCTTACAGCACGCGTATAGCATGCATATACGCGTGCCTTTAAATAAAAACTGCTTTCTTACCCAAATTTTGTTCAAATTGTTCTAACTTTTGCACACATAATGAAATGCCTGTGGATCCTGAGTACTTTCTTGGTGTGTCCGAGGTACAGTTCAGAACATTTGAATCTACAACATATATGTGAAGCTGCTGGACGTTTTCTATGTTTTTCCATATGTGCTGTTTCTTTCACGAATTTTAGCATTGATTACCTTATGTGCTCTGCAGTACTCATAGTTAGATCACATTTTCTCCATATGGAACAGGTGGCCGTGATGATGCAAAGTTATCAATTCCAGCTACTGTTGTTCTTCGTTATATGTTCACTCCTGCTGAGATGAGGGTAAGTTCATAATAGACTGTCACACATGGGCCTGGACACTATGAATTGAATCCACATTTATTAACTCAATATATGTGCAGATGGAAAACTTGTGTTTTCCCTGTGTAACATTTCTTAACTGATCAATGTTTAGAGTTGGTTACGTGAACACACAAACTTCTTAAAATATAAACCGTTTTTTACGTCTTGTAGAGCTGTAATGGCTCTATTTGTTATTATAAATCATTTTTTGTTTAATTATTTATTTTTTGAAAAATGAAAGTTACTATCTGATCTTCTTACAAGGAGAAGGTTATTTTACCATTTATTGATCCTTATCTGGTATAGTGAGTATCTTCTCTTAATGTTTACAGGCAGAAGAAAATTTTCGCTCAGAATTACAGGCAGATGTTGAGGAGGAATGCCTGAAGCTTGGTCCAGTGGACTCGGTCAAGGTAGTATAGCTTTCTATTAAAATGATTGGCCATTCTCATTCTCAATCTCTCTCTCTCTCTCTCTACCCCCCCCCCCCCCCCCCCCCCNCCCCCCCCCCCCCCCCCACCTCTCTCCCCAAAAGTGTTCATTAGATTTTTTAGGCCTTCAATAGATAACTTCATAATTTGTATGGAGTTTTGTCTGGTGAGTTGCATGAAGACATTAGGATGTTTAATTCAAAAATTGTATTCAGAATTCTCCATGTAAGGTATCTATGTATCTTCTTTTTTCATTTTCTTCCTAAATTCTTCATGTTTCTGTTTTGTTTTCTTGTAGGTCTGTGAGAATCATCCTCAGGGTGTTGTTTTGGTAAGATTTAAGGATCGGAAGGATGCTCAAAAGTGCATAGAGTTGATGAATGGAAGATGGTAATTGATAAACTTCTTCAATATTTGTGCTCAGTAATTGACAATTGCAGTTATTGTGCAAGTTTGGGTAGAAATCATTAACCTGATGGAGCTGCAGAGAAGCATACTTTATCTTCTTTTGTTCAAATATTTGTTGTCTCCCCATTTTTTTTTTTTTGGTTCTACATTTAATTATTCTTGTCATATCCATTTAGGTTTGGTGGTAGACAGATACATGCAAGTGAGGATGATGGTTTAGTTAACCATGCTTTGTTCCGGAATCTGGATGATGATGCTGCAAGGCTAGAGCAGTTTAGTTCCGAACTTGAAGCTGAATGAGTTTTAAGCTACAGTTGTATTAGTCATACATGCATCTGGATTAATGTTCCTTGTAAAAAGTCCAACATCCGATGATCTTTTTAATGTTGACAGTGTTGGTAGTGATTGCTGTTACATGGGTTTAAGAATTTGAACAGGCCATCTGTGAAGAACTTTTACGGGGTCTTGTAGGTGAAACCGTGAAAGTATTACCTTATTGCTTAGAAAGCAGAGATGCATTTTTGAAATCATCACTAGTGTATATACATTCTGGCTAAGGTCTTTGCTAGTAACTGACTTGCATACTCTATTTTTTATGTTGTCGCTTTTTTCCCTCCAGTAGGTTGTCATTATTAGTTGAAATTATTGTTTCATCATTCATGAGCTTTTATTTTCGGGATTAAAGCTATTTTGCACATGAAAGATGATTTACCATTTGAGGAATTTGAGATTGTGATTTGTCATACCTTTATATGGTAATTGGAACAAAATCTTGCCTTATATTTCTCACTACACACTATTTTATTTCTTTTCAATCTTACCTTTAACTAACAAAATTTAAAAAACAAAAAGTAAAACAAATTTTTTATAACAACACTCCTGGCTTCAACTCATTGATCTTCCACCTACCCCACCTCCTACTGTTCTTGATTCGTATGATATTATCGTCGAATCATAAATTTTCATATATAAAGAGTACTTATATGATCAAGAACAGAGTTTATCGCTTGATCTAGAGCAAGAAAACAGAAAAGTGTAACCTAAATTTTGATAGAGGACTGCTATTTGCACACTTTTTTTTTTCTTTTTGTACACCCTTTTATTAAAAAAAAAAAAAAAAAAAAATTTATCCTTCTAACACCCAAAAACCAACACCATTTTTTTCTCTTTTGCACACCCCATCAACAGACAAAAAACAACACACACCCCCCTTCATCTCCCTCACCCGACCACACCCACCCACGCAGCCCTCCCTCCACCAAGCTCCAGCCCCGTCGCACCCTCCCTCCGGCCCCGACCCACCCACCCAGCCCTCTCCCTCCCTCACCCGACCACCACAAGCAGCACCCACGAAGCCCCCAACCTCCTCATCTTCTCTCCTCCCTCCCTCCCTTTCTCTCTCTGCTTTCTCCTTCGTTCGGCACTGGTTTGCCGAAAATTTGAGTTTCCTTCGGCAGCCACCCATCGAACACCCACAAACCATTCGACAGCCATCCGCCGAACACTCATAAACCGTTCGACAGCCACCCGCCGAACACCTACAAACCATTCGGCATATATTCGCCGAACCTAGAGGGAGGTGGCCGGGTGGGTCGAGGTTAGAGGGAGGGTGCGACGGGGTTGGGTGGGAGGGGGTACGATGGGACCGGGGCTGGGTGTAGGGGAGGGAGGAGGGGAAGGAGGTGGGCTAGGTCGGGGCTGGAGGGAGGGTACCACGGGGTTGGGGCTTGGTGGAGGGGAGGGAG
The DNA here is from genome assembly GCA_003254865.1 of Dryas drummondii. Lineage (NCBI taxonomy): Eukaryota > Viridiplantae > Streptophyta > Magnoliopsida > Rosales > Rosaceae > Dryas > Dryas drummondii. The sequence continues at coordinate 3,792,051 of QANW01004277.1, forward strand.
GAGGTCGAGCTGGGTGGAGGGGAAAGAGGTGGGCTGGGTGGAGGGGAAATGGGTGGGTTGGGTCGGGGCTTGAGGGAGGGTGCGACGGGGCTGGGGTTTGGTGGATGGGAGGGAGGAGGTCGGGCTGGGTGGAGGGAAGGAGGTGGGCTGGGTCGGGGCTGGAGGGAGGGTGCGATGGGGCTGGGGCTTGGTGGAGGGAGGGCTGCGTTCGGGTGTTTTTTTTTTCTGACCAAGGGGTGTGTTTTTTCGGGGCTGTGTTTTTTTTTTCAGGGGTGTGTTGGGTGAGGGGTGAGTGTGTCTTTTTATTTGATTTTTGATTTATTTTTTACAAAAGGGTGTGCAAAAAAAAAAAAAGGTGTGCAAATAGCAGCCCTCTTTTGATAATACGAAGCGATGAAAATTGTCCTTGCGTAGTCCTTAGGGTCAGTTTGACATAATGAATTATAATTACAATAGATTTATGGTTGGATTCCTGAAAAAAGTTATCAAGTCATTTAAACTAAACGATTTAAGTTCAGATTGGGTTAAAATTCAAGAAGTAAGAGGAAAAAAAAACCCGACCCTGTAACGGTAATACGGGTCGTACCAAATGAATTATTCTTGTGCATTACGCTTCAAATTAGGAGTTTTGGTCCTTCTGTGAGTCCCACAGGTCAGTTGTGACAGCAAGAGCTTCTCTTTTGGCACAAGCAGCACGAAATTTGTGTGCAACCCAAAACCATAAGGTACTTTCTTCTAAATCCCTAGCCCTAGTTGGTCAGCCTCCTCATTCCCTACTAGATCCTCTCTCTGCCAAAACTCTAGGTTCTTCTCTCAGCTCTCAGAATACCCTAGCGGTTCTGATTCTGTTGAAGCACAACAGTTATCAGAGGGCTTTGGTGAAAATGGTGATACCCAGATGGGCAAGTTTGCCCCTGGGAATGGGGGGTTTGGTGTTCTAGAGAAAGATTCAGTGGGTTTTGGTGAAACTGGAAACGTCCAGGTGGACGGTTGTGACTCTGGGGATAGGGTTGATGATGTGCGTGCGGGGGAAAACGGTGGTACTCAGATGGACAATTTTGCCCCTGATGGTGGAGGGTTAGGGGAAGAGGAAGAGGTTCATGAGATTGATTTGGAACAGTTAGAGAGTGTGTTGTCTCTTCTTCAGAGTAGTGCTGATGGGTCTCTTGAGTCTAGTTTTGGAGACATTTGTTTAAATTTGACTCTACATGAAGAGTTTGTGGATAAAGGACTTGAAATCCCACTTGTTTTGGGTGAAAATTTGATTAGGCTTTTCAATTGGGCTTTGAAGGAGAAGCCCAAGTTTAAAGTCACTACTCATATCGTGGATGCACTTGTACGAGCAATATGTAGTGGCCTTGTTAGGAAGAGAGATGCGTATTCTTTGTGGGATTTGGTTAAGGAGATTGGTGAGAAGGAGAACAATGTGTTGAATGTGGATATTCTCAATGAATTGATATCTTCGTTCTCAAAATTGGGTAAAGGGAAAGCTGCTTTGGAGGTGTTCAACAAGTTTGGTGATTTTGGATGTGTCCCAAATGCAGATACATAGTAATTTACAATTGAAGCACTTTTTAGGCGTTCACTTTTTGATTGGGCTGAGTCTGTTAGTGAGAAGATGCTTGATGCAGGAAGCTTGCCTGATGGTAAGAAAGTTGGTAGGATCATATCCTAGTTTTGCAAGGCTAGAAAGCCTAAAGATGCCCATTCGGTTTATTCATTGGCGACAGTGAAGAAGCAGCACCTGCCTCGATCAGTTTCTTAATAAATTCACTCTGTAGAGAGGATGAAACCATCAACATGGCTCTAGATATGTTAGATGATTTTGCTGGTGAAGCTCGGAAATATGCGATTAAGCCCTTTTCAGCTGTTGTTCAAGGTTTATGTAGGATAAAAGATGTTGATGGGGCCAAAATATTGCTTCTTGAAATGACAATGGAGGGCCCTCCTCCTGGAAATGCAGTTTTCGATTTGGTAATCAATGGCTATTCTAAATTTCTAAGGCTGGGGATATGAGAGAGGCAATGAAGATGATGAAGATGATGGAGAGTAGGGGGTTGAAACCAGATGTATATACTTGCACTGTTTTTATAAGTGGTAATGCAAAAGGAGGCCAGATGGAGGAGGCTTATAAAATGTTGTCTGAAGCCAAAAAGAAGCATCATAAACTGAGTCATGTGACTTACCATACACTCATCTGTAGGTTTTGCAAACTGGAAGAGTTTGACTAGGCTTTAAAGTTGTTGGGTGAGATGAAAGATTTTGGGGTCCAACATAAAGTTGGAGTACAATAAGTTGATCCAATCTCTTTGCCTTGGGATTTAGATTGGGAAACTGCTAGAAGAAATGGAAGATAAGAGATTGCATCTTAATGGGACTACGAGGGGTCTCATAAGAGCAGTCAAGGAACTTCAGGAGGAGAAAATAGAGACTGAGGACAAAATACCAACATTGCAATAAATTTTCCCCATATGAATTTCCCGCTCTCTCTTCTATTATTTTTATTGTAATATTATTATCAAAACTATTTATTTTTTAAAACATCCTTTAAAGAATCTCGGCAAAAAATTTAAATTAAAAATCTTTTAATCATGTAATTATTATTAAATAAATAAACAATTTTAGTATCAGTTAAATTTATGGTCTATTTATACTCTTTATTTAATAAAAAATGAATAATTTAGTTATGATGCCACAATTCAAAATGAGAATAATAAAAACAAACAAATATAAATAAGTAGCTAGTATTTGAGTAATTTTATTCAATATACTTTTTTAATACTCTATAAACTATTTTGACCACTCAGTCCAAAATATAACTTTTATCATCCTCTTTTTTTTTTTTTTTTTTTTTTTTTCAGACCAAAATACCCGTTTATGTAAAAATGTTGCCATATGGTCGCTACGAGGTCGACACAAGTCACCATACAAGGTCGCCACAAGTCGATTTGTGTCGACCACAAATTCCACAAATTCAATCATGTATTATAGCACCACCATGTTTCTGAGTTCTTCGTGTCCTCTCTTTATCTCTCTCCATCAGACATGAAATTAAAATATTTTAACAGATATTTGATTGCAAATCTTTGGTGCAAAAAAGAGAAAAGTCTATCCTCACAAATGTGTGAAGTGGTGGATCTTTGGATTTGTTGCAAAGCACAAAAAATTATACCACTTTAATCTGCAAAAAATTGGGATTGGCTTTAGCGCTATTCTTACTTTAGATTTGCCTTCATATCTTTTTATTAATAACCGTAAATATATTAATGTTGGATTATATTCTAAAAGTTTCCTTAAAAAACGTGGGTCAGATTCTAGTTTCTACAGAATTAACTTTGGTTTATATGTAAAAGGGTGATAAAAGTTATTTTTTAGACTGGGGTCAAAATAGTTAGAGAGGTATAAAAGGGTATATTCAATAAAGATTTTTGCCGAGACTGTATCGGCACACTTGGTTTAGCATCAGCAGCAAAAAGTAGACCCTACAGGGCCTACACTTGTTCCCAGTCCCAGCCTCATTCAATAATTCACTCAAAGTTTCGACTGAAAAAAAAAATAATAATAATAATCCAATCAAAAGTCATCTATATGCTGCATGCTGCAAAGTGCACCCACCATACCATACCTACTACCATTTCCAGAACTCACAGAAATAGATCCACTACCACTAGCCACTAGGCACTAACCAAACCCAACCCTCTGGTCCTCTGGACTTGGAATTAGAGATATATACTGTATAAAGCGAGTCGTTTCCTTCTTTCTTGGCAACTATTAACTATACGTAAGATAGGAATGGCCAAGAAGGACTTGTTGAAGGAACATGAAGAATCTGATGAAGTCTCTCGCAGCGACTTCCCTCCCAACTTCGTCTTCGGCGTTGCCACTTCTGCCTATCAGGTTTGCTCTTCTTTTTTCTTAATTGATTACATCCATTTCTTGCAAATTTTTACTCCTAACATCACATTCACTACCTTTGTTTGTATTTGTCTTCATTTTCTTACAATGTATGATCTGGGTTTTATTTCCCTTATCACTTCGATTGATTACTTCAATTTGTATGGGACTATGAACTCCGTTTTTCTTTATTAACTTGATTTATATTTTGTCCTTTTTAGATGTAAATTTAGCTATCTTCAGCTAGTTCTTGTTCCAAGTTATTCAAAATTTGAGGCTTTTAAAAAAATAAAAATCTATAGTGTTTGATGCTGGGAAAGATACATATTAGAATTACATAATGTTGTGGGATTGTGGGGATTCTTTTAGAGTTTTTATTTTTAATTCAAAGGTATTCTCTTATACTTCAATGCTGGGTTTTGTCTCCTTTTATACAAAGGGTACGGCTGATGAATTTTATGCTTCTTCCAATGGATGTAATATTGATATCAGTGTAAAAGCATTTTTGTTGTCCCATGTACTCCAATAATGAAATAGAAAATATAAAACAAGAGAAACGTTATCACAACATTCCAAATTTGATCCAGACAAACAATTTCGTTGGCCTTGACAAATGCAACCTGACCGCATCTGGAATTCTCTCCTTTGGCTCGTTTCTTCTATTAGTTAATAAATAAACATACAGAAAAAAATTGCAGTTAGCTTATTAACGTTGCTAATGGGCTTCAATATCAACTTGGTTTCATACAAGTGTACTTTGTGCATAGTTTCACTTTCATGAAAGAAATTGGATAAAATAAGATGAAAGATGTGAAAAAATAGACAAAGAATGTCTAATGGTTGACAATGCTTCCCTCTTTTTATAGGGGTTTGGCAAGAATAACTCGTGCAAGAACACTCAATGAAATAGTTTCTTTTCCTCAATGGAAATCTTAAGAAAGAAAGTTTGCAAAATTTAATATAGATATAAACTATAACAATGCATCAGCATGTTTTCAGTCATATATTTGCAAAACCAAATAACTGGAAACAGAGTATTTGGTCTCTTCTGGTTTTCTTTTTATTTCCCCTTTTCTACCTTTCAGTAGTCTAATGTACTATCTTAAATTTCAAAAAGCTCACAGTCTAGGAGTTTAGTCTGCTTGTTGTTTATTTGCAGGTTGAAGGAGCCTGCAAGGAGGGCAGTAGGGGCCCTAGTATTTGGGATGCTTTTGCACACTCAAAAGGTACCTTTTTTCTATCAAGCTGATGACAATTTCTTCCAGGACAAAAATTTGGAGACATGTCAAATGTGATATTGTTTTTGGTTATGAAACTTATTATGTTTGTCTTAAATCATTAGGCAATATCATTGATGGAAGCAATGGTGATGTTGCAGTGGATCAATATCATCGGTATAAGGTTAGTAATAATGATTTTAGCCATGAACGAATTGCCTTTTTTGGTTTTGGTCTTTTAGCACTGACATGTTGATAAAGTTTGTTGGTTTACCACTATTCCCAAAATCCTAAGCTATTAGGATGTGACCAACATTTGTTTTTATATGCGAAATGTTATCTTTCTGAAACTGTAAGTCTTGGAATTTGCAATGTATCTAATTATCTACTGGTTATCAATGTCTTTTCCCCCTATCTATGTTGATGGGGAAGGATGAGGACAAATGTAGTCACTTTTTTCTGGCCTGATCTGTTAGTACTCTTTTCCTTTTAGAATGATTTAAGGAAAACATGATTAGATTCTTTACACTTGTTCATTCCTTCATTTTGGTCATATAGTAATGCAAGTCTGGAATTTCAATTTATGCCAACCTTTTAACATGAATCACAAACCATATAATACTACACAGGAAGATGTTGAACTCATAGCAAACTTGGGATTTGATGCTTATCGCTTTTCCATATCATGGTCTCGAATCTTCCCTGGTATGTACCTTTTAGTATCTTTAATGCAGTTCTTGCTAATTGTAAAAAGAATTGGATATTATCAATTCAGTATTCTGTATGGTTTTAGGTGTTAATCAGTTGCTTTTTGATTTAAATAAAAATAGGTAAGGTCCAAAGACTGTAGAAGTAGGGATTGAATTTTACTCCAAACACCGTTGGAGCTAAGATTCTTTAAAAGGAGAAATTTGGGAGAACCTTACAGCACAAGATTTCTGAGTATTTAAAGGACAATACTGAAATTTACTTGCCAAAGTTTTAGTACAATGCATTGGGTTTCCTCTCTTTTATAGTACCAGCTTAATGACCTTCTACTACTCTCTTAATGACTTCTTATAGTTGCTAGAATTCATTTATTAAGTCTTACTCTTCCCTAGCGTTCATTTACAACACCCTCAATGACTCTTTGACTCCCAATTCAATAACCAAAAACCCTTTCCCCATGATTAATATCTGCATCATTTACTCCCCATTTGATGAGAAAACCCCATTTTCCCATGCATTGTGAATCTGCTTCACTTTTTTCCTATTATTTCTTTTGTATAATAGCATTAATTTGACTCTTCTTGACATCCATGCCTTTGGGAAGTCATCTCTAGATTTAAATATAGTATTTGAAGTGATTTGAATGACATAACAACTTGTCTGCATAATTCCTCTTAGGAATTAAGGATATAGTAAGGGCACGACCAACTGGTATTCTAAGAGTGCCTAGTTGAAATGTCATTGAGATCTTCAAGATTGGACTGATCCTTTACCAATTTGGCAAACTTTAATGGAAAATGTTGCTATGGTGTTTTGACGACAATTTCATGATTGATTCCTTAAGACAACTAAAGGATAGTTGTGGCAAAACTGAGTTGTCTGAAATGTGAAAACATGTTGAGTTTACAATGTGAGATATTCTAAGTGGATATCCCCAAGCAAAGAATTCAGATAAAGACTTAAAAAGTTCTTCAAGTGGACTTGCATGTTCCATTTCTCTCTTGGCTTAGCTTAAAAGTGATAAACTGGTAATGAGTGTATATCCATTATGGTTCTGTTTTTTGCAGATGGTTTGGGAACCAAAGTCAATGAAGAAGGGATTTCTTACTATAACAATGTCATTAATGCTCTCCTTGAAAAGGGTATGAAGTTGTTTATGTTCATTTCCTTCTAATTACATCAGTGATCTATATTCAACAATTTGTCCCTGCAGGCATCCAGCCTTATGTAACACTGTACCATTGGGACCTACCCTTGTACCTTCATGAGAACATGGGAGGGTGGTTGAATAAGGAAATTGTGTAAGTACTATATCATTGTTAAATTGTCATTTTTATTTTTGCACATAACCGTTTCTGGTCAAATTACAAATAACTTGATAAATAATATTTCTCATGTTATTATATGTAAAAATATCTTGTGAAAAAATTAGTTTTCTACAGTTCATTATCAGAATTCTTGAAGTGTAGACATTTTGAAGCATTTTTTCAACTCCCTTTGTGTTTATGGCTAGAATTTTGTTCGGGTTTTTGGCTGAACGTTCTTTGGTATGTGTCTGAAGAAAACATGTGTCCAATACATCAGATTTGAGGGAAGATGTTTCTGTCTAGACTGGAATATGTTTTGCAGGTCTGGCACAACAAGCTTGTGTGCAGTCCATATGATACAAGCTGAACAATATGGGCTACTGAGGATTTTTGTGTAGTTGATGCATAAATAACCATCTCATGATACTACCAGAAAAACATTTATAAACCAAGCAATGAAATTGAATAGAAAAAGAGTTTTAACATAGACGCTATACAACAGAACGCCACAAAAATCCTTCCATCGTGAATTCTGGATAGAGATGTTAACATTGCTAGATATCATGTAACACCAGCTTGAAGTGCAAAACACCTTCTAGCCTTGTCTTAGATGTATTCTAGAGTTAGACTAATTAGCAAACAAACACACAATATATAGCAGCAAAAGTAAGCACAAAGAACACCAAAAATTTGTTCTCGAGGTTCGGCGAACTTTGCCTACGTCCCCGTGTGATCCGTAGAGAATCACAACTTCACTATATTTAGAATTGGATTACAAGAACTTGTTGAAACCCTAACCCTAGCCTCCTAGTGTTGCCACACCCTCTCTCTCTAGTCTCACACTGTTTTTCTAAGTATTTTCAGTATTCTAATCTCTTTCTCTAGAGCTGTAGCAACCTATATATAGACATAGGTTTGCTGCTTATAGTAGGATTCCTAGTCCTAATAGAATTAGGTAAGGATAAAGGAAAAACAATAGAACTCCTTCCGGACTTAGGAAAGGTAATGCGCATGTTCCCTTTTGCCCTTCAATCTCCGAACCCAACTAGGAAAGCCAAAAACTGCCCTAGAAGAATAACTGATGCTCGCTGCCTTTGGGCGACCAGTCAGCCACCACCCTCTGGAAGTTCCAGCAAGCCAAAATCACAACAATCTCCACCTTGGTGAGTTGGAACCAAAGCCATGAATGCTGCACCTTCGAGATATCCTATAGTCTTGAAAGTAACCTCGAACAAACCTCCAAGAACCCTTCACCTTGGCAAAACTCCTTGCCTCAACGCACATCAAGTGAGAAGGTGCTCCACCTCAACCTTTAACTAGTGACTAGATTGATCAAGCTCAAGCAATGCTTGAACTTTTTTGTCGGAATTGACTTTGTAAGAAAATCTGCAGCGTTGTTGCTTGTGTGCACCTTTTCTATACAAATCTCTTTTGAATCAACCCAATCTCTGATCTTGTGGTACCTCACATCAATGTGTTTGGATCTTCCATGAAAAACTTGGTTCTTTGCCAAATAAATGGCACTTTGGCTATCACATTTAATTTTCACAGACTCTTGAGTGATTCCCATTTGGTTTGCCAAACCACTGAGCCAAATAGCTTCCTTTCCAGCTTCAGCCAAAGCAATGTACTCTGCCTCTGTAGTTGACAAAGCTGTAATTGGCTGCAATAGAGCTCTCCAACTGATTGGTCCACCTGCACATGTAAACACGTAGCCCGTTGTAGACCTACTCTTGTCCAAATCTCCTGCATAGTCCGCATCCACGTACCCCAACACACATGTTTCTTCTTTTTGCTTCTCAAACAAAATACCATGACTCTTTGTACCCTTTAAGTATCGAAAAATCCACTTGATTGTAGCCCAATGTTGCTTTCCCGGTTTTGACATATACTTGGATACTACACTTATTGCTTGAGCTAGATCGGGTCGTGTGCAAACCATTGCATACATAAGGCAACCCACGACACTAGCATAGGGCACCTTCTTCATCTCTTCAATTTCATCTTCAGATTTAGGACACTGCTGCCCACTTATTTTAAAATGAGCTGCCAAAGGTGTAGAGACCGCCTTTGCATCTTGCATGTTGAATTTTTCCAGAATTTTCTGAATATACTTGGCTTGTGACAGCCGAATCTGATTTGCAGCTCTATCCCTTTTAATTTCCATGCCAAGGATCTTTTGTGCAGCCCCTAGATCCTTCACGTCGAATTCCTTACTCAACATAGCCTTCAAGTCTTTAATCCTTGACTTGTCTTGACAAGCTATTAACATGTCGTCCACATATAGCAATAGCAATATGATAACCCCATCTTTGGATACATGATAGTACACACAACAATCATATAAGCACCTTCTAAAATTAATTTTCAGCATATAAGAATCAAATCTCTTGTACCACTGCCTTGAAGATTGCTTCAAACCATACAAAGACTTCCTAAGCCTGCAAACTAAATCTTCTTTTCCAGTCTCAACAAAGCCTTCTGGTTGAGCCATGTAAATTGTCTCCTCTAGATTCCTATGGAGAAAAGCCGTCTTCACATCCATTTGCTCAATTTCCATGTCATGCTAAACTGCCATTGCTAAGAGGAATCTTATTGAAGTATGCTTAACCACTGGTGAAAAAATCTCATCATAATCGACTCCTTCTTTTTGTGAGTACCCTTTGGCCACGAGTCTTGCTTTAAACCTCACGGCCTCTAGCTCATGTATCTCATCTTTCTTCCTAAACACCCACTTGCATCCAACTAACTTTCGATCTTTGGGTTTAGGAACCAGCTCCCAGACAGAGTTCTTATACAGAGACTCCATCTCTTCTGACATAGCACCTATCCAACTTTCCCGTTCTTCACTTGCTATAGCTTCTTGATACGTAGTTGGATCTCCTTGACTAATGTTTAGAGCATAATTAACCTCTTCCGTTTCAAAACCATATTTCTGTGGTGGTTTTGTAACCCTCTTAGGTTTGTCAAGTGCTATGCTCCTTTGAAATCCAGGTGGTACTTGAGTAGATGCTTGAACTCGTGGGGATGGACTGCGGATTGGGGAGTGCTCAATCTGCTCCACCGGATTTCTAATTGGTGAGTGATGCTGCTGCTCTTCTTCTTCCTCATCACCATAACCATCTTCTTCTTGCTCAATTGGCTCCACCCGAGCTTGAATGTCTTCATCAACGACCGATTTGGTGAGAGGTACTTCAGTTGCTTCTGTTTCAGCATCAAACAATTTCCCATCTGTTTTGTTCTCTTCTTTATTTAGAGGCATAGTTTTCTCATCAAAAACAACATCTCGGCTGATTATCTTCTTGTTAGCAACAATATCCCAAAGCTTGAAACCCTTCACTCCTTTCTCAAACCCCAAGAATATACAATGTGTAGACTTTGGCTTGAGTTTTGATCTCTCATCACTTGGAATATGAGCATAGGCGCTGCAGCCAAATACCCTAAGATTAGAGTAATTCACTTGCTTTTCAGACCACACCTCTTCTGCACACTTAAATTCGAGAACCCTTGATGGCGACCGGTTAATCAAGTAACTTGCATGATTAACGGCTTCATCCCAAAAACTATCAGGCAAACCCGCATGAAATCTCATGCTTCTTTCTCTCTCCATGAGAGTTTTGTTCATCCTTTCAGCAGCCCCGTTTTGTTGCGGAGTCTTCTTAACTGTGAAGTGTCTTGTAATACCTTCTTCTTTGCAAAAACTTAAGAATTCATTGCTCTTGTATTCACCCCCATCGTCGCTTCTCATGTACTTGATCTTTCTCCCTGTTTGGTTTTCAACTTCAGCTTTCCACTCCTTGAACTTAGTGAAAACTTCGGATTTCTCCCTCATGAAATAGACCCAAACCTTCCTAGAAAAATCATCCATGAAAGTAACAAAATACCTGGATCCCCCTTTCGATCTTGTAGGAGCCGGACCCTACACATCCGAGTGAATATAATCGAGTACTCCTTTGCTTTTGTTATCTGACTTGTAAATTTGAAAGAAACCCTACCTTGCTTTTCGAGAACACAATACTTGCAGAAATCTAGCTTACAATAATTCGCACCGTCTAGAAGACCCTTCTTGTGCAATTCTTGCAAACCCCTCTCACTGATATGCCCTAGTCGATGATGCCAAAGCTCAGTTTTATCTTCCGCATTCTTCTTTGTGGAAATAGCTGCTCCACCTGTTATTGTAGTTCCCATGAGCCTGTAAAGATTATTCTGTTGAATGTTAGCCTTCATTACCACAATTGACCCTTTGATTATCTTGAGTCTTCCACCTTCAGAACAAAAACTAAACCCAGCCTTGTCTAAGGTTCCCAAAGAAATCAAATTCTTCCTTAGCCTAGGAACGTATCTGACATTCCCCAAAGTCCTTATTATTCCATCATGCATCCGGATCTTAATAGTGCCAATCCCAATTATAGGACATGATGAATCATCTCCCATTAATACATCTCCGCAGCTGCTGTCCTTGTAAGTGTCGAACCATTCCTTTATTGCACACATATGGAATGTGCACCCGGTATCCAAAATCCAACTTGTGAAAGCCTTAGAGCCTGATGTAACCGAAAGTAACTCACCATCACTCTCTTCTTTGGTGACTGTACTAGCTGAACCTGAGTCTCTTTCCATCTTAGCTTTCCTATCTTTCCAAGTCTTGCAGTTTTTCTTCCAATGATCCATTGAACCGCACACGAAGCAACCTTCTTTTGGTTTTCCCTTGGATTTTGATCTACCTTTGTTGCTGTTTTTCTCTCCCTTCTTGTTTGACCGACCCCTCTCATTGCCCTTGGCATAAAGCCCTTGTGTCTGAGAGCCATCGGTTAAGTCATCTAGCTTGGCATATGACTGAAGGGCTTGCACAACATCATCAAGCTTCAGAGTCTCCTTTCCAAACATTAGGGTTGTTCGGAAGTGCTTGAATGATGGTGGTAGAGATCGCAGCAAGATGATCGCCTTGTCATCATCTTTATACACTTCTCCTACCTTGGTGAGATTAGCTAAGCAATTCTGAAATTTGCATATATGATCAGCTACATCTCCCCCTTCTTCTAGTCGAAGTCCGAATAGTTCATCCTTTAGAAAGAGCTTATTAGACACTGTTTTGCCCATATAAACACTCTCCAACTTTTCCCAAGCTTCTTTTGCTGTCATCTCTTCTGTGATGTGAGATCTCACGGATCTTGTGAGATGAATCTCAATTGAACTCTTGGCCTTCTTGAGAATCTTGCTCCACAAATTTTCTGGTGTAGTTGCAGGCCTCGCATCAAGTAGTGCATCATCAAGATTCTGCTGAACCAAAACGTTTCTCATCATCCGTTGCCAATCGGTAAAATCCTCCTTGCCATCATATGGCTTCAAAGCAGGCCTTATATCCCCTAAGTCCATGCTTCGATTACCCCCTCTAGACATCGCAAAGCCTTCTAGCCAACCTGGCTCTGATACCAATTGAAGTGCAAAACACCTTCTAGCCTTGTCTTAGATGTATTCTAGAGTTAGACTAATTAGCAAACAAACACACAATATATAGCAGCAAAAGTAAGCACAAAGAACACCAAAAATTTGTTCTCGAGGTTCGGCGAACTTTGCCTACGTCCCCGTGTGATCCATAGAGAATCACAACTTCACTATATTTAGAATTGGATTACAAGAACTTGTTGAAACCCTAACCCTAGCCTCCTAGTGTTGCCACACCCTCTCTCTCTAGTCTCACACTGTTTTTCTAAGTATTTTCAGTATTCTAATCTCTTTCTCTAGAGCTGTAGCAACCTATATATAGACATAGGTTTGCTGCTTACAGTAGGATTCCTAGTCCTAATAGAATTAGGTAAGGATAAAGGAAAAACAATAGAACTCCTTGCGGACTTAGGAAAGGTAATGCGCATGTTCCCTTTTGCCCTTCAATCTCCGAACCCAACTAGGAAAGCCAAAAACTGCCCCAGAAGAATAACTGATGCTCACTGCATTTGGGCGACCAGTCAGCCACCACCCTCTGGAAGTTCCAGCAAGCCAAAATCACAACAATCTTTCAAACCTATGACCTCGAGGTCTCATGCAAGCACTTAAGCACAAAGCTAGAAAGAAGGCCGGTCTACATGTGGCAACTGCAGTCATTTTATGATTCAACCCACAAGAAGCCAACCCTAAATAGTTGGCACAAGGCTTTGTTATTATTGATGTGGCAATAACTCTAGGCAGAAAAGATTTCAGGGTCTTGTGGCTAATTTGAAAGGTTCTGTTAGGGACTAAAGGTTGTAATGATCTGAAAATCATAGACAACACAGCAATCATCCTTTTTTTATTGTCTGCATCAAAAAGAGTTGCAGGGGAAATAATGGTTTACAACAAAAACTTCCATTACTTTCATGGGAAAAAGGTTATAGTAACTTTCCATAATTTTTATGTCATTGTTAAATGGTGTCCTTGTAGAATCTACATATCTCATCTATTTTCTGGAGATTCCATCACATAAACAGTCAAATTATATTTTCTAAAAATGCAGAAAATGCTTCTCAATCTATGCGGACACTTGCTTTGCGAGTTTTGGCGATAGAGTAAAGAACTGGATTACAATCAATGAGCCTCTTCAGACTGCTGTTAATGGTTATGGTATGGGGATATTTGCTCCTGGAAGGCATGAACATTCATCAACAGAACCATATTTGGTTGCACACCATCAACTGTTGGCCCATGCCACTGCTGTTTCCGTGTACCGAAGCAAGTATAAGGTATTCTGGTCAATTACTTCTTTGTTATCTCTTTTTGTTTTCTGGTGAGGCTATTTCAGGGGCCCATGGGATCCTAAGATGGATAGAGCATCCGATCCCATTAATTTCCCATTTCTGATAAAAGGAGTTTAGCAGTCCAATAAGTCTATAGAAACCACTAAAGCTGCTTCATTATATCCCTTGGAGATTTTCTTGCTTTGACCATAACAGATCAAGGTGTCTTCTCCTTGTTACCGTCACTTGTAAACCTTTTGTCAATATCACTGACCAAGGTCCTGGTATTTTCCATTGACTACATCACTTGATTTATTGAAGGACAGATGTTCCTAACAGGGGACCTAATATATTAGTCAGAATTTAGGTAATATGTAGCTTCCATTCTGTGTAAGATTAGATTGTGAAGAAGCAAATATAAAGTTCAGTATTTTTTTTCTTTTGTGTCTTCATCATGAATGTATTATATTTCCTCTTTCCTTTCATCCTAATCAATAAGCCTTTAGGTTGCTCATTCTCATTTCCTATCATCCTTTCCTCTTCCAGGGGAAATGTCAATTTAAGTGTCTCCTTACATACACCTCTTGATGTATCAGTTGTAAATCCTTTCTTGATATTACTAATACTTTGGATTACTAGAAGGTGGAGCCATACGCGAAGGTGAATTTAGTCAGCTAAGAACTGAGGAGGCAGTGGTTTAACTTTATATATTTGGATTATGTATTCTAAATTAGAGTTAATGTCATATGGGAAAGTGTACTAAGGCATCTTGAATCTCTTGTTTCAAAATGAGATATATGTAAAGTGCAATCAATATGAAGTTGATATAAGGATAAAAGAAAAACACAGTACCATTTATAAAAGGTATTGCAGTACAAAGCATAGATTTTTTATAAAAGAAAAAAATTGATGTAGCATTGATAAAAGAAAAGCACAATACCATTTATAATCTATAAAAGGTATTGCGTAGATTTTTTATGTAGACCTCATTAGCAGTTAGCTCTGTAAGACATAATAGTACAACAAAAATATTAGTTTATAATGAACTTTAAATTTTGACAGTACATAGAATATATTTTTCAAATGGACATTGTTCAGTAGTTTCTTCTCTTGAGTTATTTGCTGAAATGTTAAGCGCCAATAGATTCCTACTATTATACATGCATAAATGAACCAGATATTGGGTGCGAATACTGCCGCTCCCAGTACAAGTTTAAAAAAATTTCATTTATCTTACTATTTTAAATTCATAATCATTTTGCAATCTTTTTCCTTTTAGGAAAAGCAAAGGGGACAAGTGGGCTTGGCGTTAGACTGTGAATGGGCAGAGGCTAATTCTGAAAAAATTGAAGACAAAATTGCTGCAGCAAGGCGCCTAGATTTTCAGCTTGGATGGTAGTTACTTGTTCCCTAAATTATGTACTATTTGGTTACAAAACTACTATTAACTAACCGTTTTGAATTTGCTCAAATTCCATGGTATTGTTCCATATTTAATTAGATAAGTACCCAATAGAAGTATGGATTATAGTCTTCCAAATAAATTAAATTGTAATACATAAATGTGACAATCAATCTCTGTCTCTGTGTGTGCGTATGTGTGTGTGTGTGTCTCTCTCTCTCTCACACGCACAAACACACTCACTCACTCATTCTCATTTATTTTTCATGTGAATTCATACAAACACATTAATGTGCTTGACTATTTCTTTTGTATGAGAATCTTATATTTCTTTTGTATTTCTTGGAAGTAGATATGAGAATCTTAATATATTTCTTTTGTATCACTAGAAGGAGCCCTTTCTCATGTTTTCAGTGTAAATTATTTAAATGGGCAGAGTAGGTCCATGATAAATGAAAATCACAAAAACATAAAAATACAATGTTCGTAACTGTAGAAGTACTGTACATATGCATAATATTTCGTGCACCATGCTGCTCATACCAATTATATCAGGATTTCCTCTCAACTTGAAACTTGAAATGTAACCCAACTGTCTTGCTGCCTTCTGATAAGAAGGAAATCATATTAATTGAAAGTTGCATTCTGATTAAATCCTTATAAGGTATAAAAACTATGCTTTAAAATATGGAAGAGTATATGGGTCGCACTGTTGAATGGTTGCCAGATGAGTCTAGCATTTTCAAAGGCAAAAAAGTCACATTGGTATGGTTTAGAACAATTTACGCTGGCATAAACACCGTCCATTAGTTAGATGAAATTAAATATTATTCTCTCCCCTAGTATTGTTTATAATCCGCCTCAACTAATTCCAAAAGCAGGTTCTTGGATCCAATATATTATGGAGCATATCCCAAAGTCATGCTCGAAAAACTTGGGGATCAGCTTCCCATATTCTCAGAGAAAGATAGGGAGTTGCTTAAGAACTCATTAGACTTTGTTGGTCTCAATCACTATACATCAAGATTTATTGCTTATGCAAGTGAGAACCCCGAAGAGGGTGATTATTATAAAGCACAAGAGATGGAGAGAATTGGTAAAATTCTTTATCTACTTTGTCATTGATTTTCATAACGAAAGTTTCTCTTTATCTTTTTCTAATGTTCTCTCTTTATCATCAGCTGAATGGGAAGGGGGTGAGGCTATTGGTGAGAAGGTATGGACTCTCTCCACACACACATTCCACTTACTAGGAGCACACATGTATCTTACAGAGTGCTTCCAGTCTACTGAATGATTTTGTGTGGCAGGCAGCATCAGAATGGCTTTATGTTGTTCCTTGGGGCCTCCATAAGGTTCTGAATTACTTAGCACAGAGATACAATAATCCCCCAATATATGTTACTGAGAATGGTATGCATGGAGACTTTCCTAGGAAAAGAAAATTGAATTTAGAATTTCCTTTGTACTTTAATTAATTTTGTATTTGAGTTGTACTTTCATTAGCAGTCCCACCAGTCACCCCTCTAAAATCTCGTTTCATGTTAGGTTAATGATTGACTACTACAGAACCTTCTGCATTCACTTATGGTATAAATGAAATATAATCAGGAGGTGAAGTCATGATTAAAATACTTTTGATTATTGATCTTGGAAATGACTTGGTGCACCCTTGTCAGCCGTACTTGAGATGATAAAACTATAGGAGTATGCACTTGTTCTACATTATGATTCTTTCATTTATCCGACCCCTATTACAGGTATGGATGATGAGGATAATGACACCTGCCCACTTCATGAAATGCTAGATGACAAATTGAGAGTTATTTACTTTAAGAGATACCTTGCAGCGGTTGCCAATGCAATAAGGTAAGTTGACTTAATTTTCATTCATTTTATCATATCAACAATCCTTCAAGTCTTTATGATGAATTATAGTAGAATGTTCATACTATGTGCTTTCTCAATGTGGTAGGTTGGTGCATTAATATTCAGTCTCATTTTTTCATAGGTTTTATGAAAAATGGACTTTACAAATTATGAATTACAAATTAATATTCAGTCTCATTAATACTTAGCATGCTGTTCAGCCACTGGATGGAGTAGTGCTACCATTACAAGATGGATAATTACTTAATGTGTTTTATTATTCTAATGAATTAATGGCAGTATTGTCAGTGTCTTGATGTATAAGGCTGAGGCTGGTGCTGCTTATCTATCTATGAATGAATATGCAAATATGTGATATTTAATGTCGCTTAGATGGGTCACTAGGAGACATCCGGGTGAGCCACCTTACCCACAGGCACGCCCAGGGTTCTATCCATGGCAGCGTCCTATCAAATTAAATTTAAAATGTCGCATAAATGGAAGGTTGGTTTGTAACTAGGGCAATAACCTGGGGTATTTGGAATGCCCCTCCCTTGAGGATATGCAAAATGTCAAGAACTCGAGATATTTTCATCGGTATAAATGGGCACAAATCTCTTCGCAAATTCAGTAGTCAACTTATTGATTTTGAGTGGGAGACTGTAAATAGGGAAAGACATGGATGACACATTTCACAACGTTGCTTCACTTGGTCAACTTTTCTTCATCTTTAGCATTTTTCACATGTCTTTGCACATATTTTGACCTTGAATTTAGTTTGCAGTCCACCTTACGTGTGTGCATGTGCACTCATAATTTACTTGTGCGTGAACAATGGAACCCCTACCGATCAAATAAGAACAATGAAATCCCTGAAAGGTAAGGAGGACAAAACTGTTTACTGTTTTCTTTTTTACTTGACAGGGATGGAGCAGATGTGAGGGGATACTTTGCATGGTCATTACTGGATAACTTTGAGTGGGCTCAAGGCTATACCAAGCGCTTTGGCTTGGTTTACATTGACTACAAGAATGGGCTCTCCCGGCACCCAAAATCTTCTGCTTATTGGTTCTTGCGGTTCTTCAAAGGTGGTGAAGGGAAATATGGCAAGGAAGAGTAACTGGCCATCAATCCTCATCGACGGCCCTTTCATAACTTTATCTGATCATGTACCAACTTTGCTTGCTACTTCCTGATTTTATGCCAGAAAGGGGCCCTCCCGCAAACTTGTTTCTTGCTTCTGTAAGTTACCCTGAAGTGTTGTTTATGTACCAAGTCATTCTTGTCCGGAATCCTCCAGAAGAGTTCTTTATGTACCTTGAAACATTTGGAGCTGACCAACTCCTTGTGCTCATTATCATATCGTTTTCCTTCCAAGTCTCACTCAAATAACCCGCACCTGTGTTTTGAAACCCTATAGCATGTCATTGACTCTTGCTTCTGCATACTGTGGTCGTTGTATGCATTTTCTGAGAGAACTCGAGGTTTGCGTTTGCATGTTGTATATTTTGCCAATGATGTACAAGTGCAACTGTAGGTCAATTTTTGTTAAACCAATGGGTGGAACTTATTCTTACAAAATTGACCTATAAGGAAATTGTGCCGTACTTAAACACATGTTTCAAAGATACTCACGCGATGTGGGGCTATGCTAATAATATTTATCAGAATTAATGTCAGTTGTACCTAAACCATTATTTTTTTTCAAAATTTCTCTCCTTACTATGGAAGAAAAAAAAAAAGAGAAGAAAACCCAAACACCCCCCCTTCCCCCAAGCTAACCCTATGGCAGCCCCTATACCCCTCCCCTCTCCTCTCCTCTATCTGGTGCATCCACCACAGCGTTGGTAGTCCCTCCACCCCCCTCCAGAGCTACCGGCAACCACCTTCTCTCTTCACTTTCTCTATTTCACCTCACTCTCTTTCTTTCTCTCCTCTCTCATTCTCATCCCCACAGGTCCAGTCTGGAATCACTCTCTCTCCCCTCTCATTCTCATCCGCAGAGTCACAGGTTCAGTCTGGAATGATGTCAGCGACCTCAGGGGCCTACAATCATCTACTCTCTATTTCCGTGCATAAGGTCTACCATCTTTAATGTGACAATGTATATTAAAAAAAGACAATCTTCACCATTTGACAATTGACATGAAGATTGAGCTTTGCGCCTTTGCCAATCTTTGTCATGATAAAAAGGACAATCTTCACCATCTTTATGGCTTGTGGGAACCTTTTCCCTTATGATGAACTAAAATTAAAAAAATTTATATTGGATTGGTAAAAGGACTAAACACAGATGAAATACCTTTTTCAAACTTCTAGGATCAACCACACATCCACCTTTGTCTCTCTTAATTTTGTAGATTAAAATAAAAAGGTGCACTTAGTTTCAAACATGACTAAAGCTGTAAGCAGCCATCTTAAACTTTAACTTATGATTCCAGTCTCGACTCTTTCCATTTGGGCAAGATAGCAAAGGTCAAAAGGGCCAGGCTTTATGGAAAAAGACAAATCAGATCTATAATTGCAGGTGATACTTGATTTACAAATATATACATCATATATATATGATCCACATTACAACATTGTTGCTAGAATCAACAAGATGATACACGTGTCCCTCAACCCCACTGATAAACTACCAATTACACAACCTAATGAGAACATAAATCCTAGCCTAGGGGGAAAGGAATCAATTTGATTTTAAATTAAAAAAAAAAAAGGATTTTGTTTTTGAGAAAATACCTAATCAAGGAAAAGAATAGTCCCAATTCTTAGTCGAGCATCAGACAAACCAAAACTATAAGGGCCTTTTCAACAGTATCTGCTTTTCCTATGTAAGATATCAGAAGTCTGATTTCATGAGCTTTACTCGTGCCTTTATGTTAATGTTGTCAAAGGGATTTGCCTGTTCTACATTGATGTAATCCCTTGTCTTAAGAACCTGCAAAACAGTGAATGGGACCATGACCAAACTGGATCATTAATTATTAATAAACAAAAATCAGATTCAGAACACACAGAGAGAGAGAGAGAGAGAGATTTTGGACATCTAAATTTACCAAACCAAAGTATTAAACATAATGACAACTGAAACCAGCTAAGCTAACCTGTCAACTATACTAGTTATGTTGGAAATTATTTCCTAAAAATATATCCAGGAAAAAGAAAACAAGAAACTAAAAGGCACTTCCATCCGTAGTTCTCTATGTTCCTTCTCTTTCAAAATCAATGATGCCACATAAAAAGCCTGTCTCATACATTGCATGATGCGGAATACACAAAACCAGCTAATATGAAGAAAATTGCAAAAATACCCATGATCCATCCCAAATCAATCCTTGATCTCTCATTGTTTTCAGTTCTGAGACCAAAAGTTTGATACTCAACTACCAGTGTGCCATAACTCCCCTACATCTACTTCTCACAAACATCAAACTTTTGCAACAACCACAATCCCAGTTTCAATACAAAAGACAAACAATTTGCATGTTGTTACCAAGAAAAACCTCCACACAAGCTCTATGTAAGCTTTGCCAATAAAATATGTTCTCTATTGCAATAGTTTAGGAATCTAGTAAGACAAATCATAACTTGAATCATCAAATGATTAATAAACAAACCAATTTTCCATAAAGTAGTACAAAACTATCATATTGTCATAATTGCTGCTGCTCTAATATATCTTCAAAGGATTTGTTTTACCTCCGTTCATTTCATAAAGCTACAAAGCTATCATATTCTCATAATTTCCGGTGCTCTAAATTCTAATCTATCTTAACGGTATTTGTTTGAGCTTTGTTAATTTTCATGTACATGATTTTTGAGTTCCCAACATTGTATATAACTAAATGGAGCAATTAAGACTACATTATATCCTCATTGATGAAATAAGTTCTCTACAACTATAATTTATGAATTTACCAAGACAACAGAGAAGTTCAACATAAGAATGGTAAGAACACTTACCAATGTTTCAAAAAACATCCTTGAAGCTTCCTTGCGAGTTTTACCAGTTAATAGGTTGTCCATGCCAAGAACCTTTTTCCTATGCACAGCTTCCTTATCAAATAAAGTTTGAAGATACTTGGCAACGGCTCTATAAGAAAAACAAGAGTTAGTTGTTGATAATGGAATAGTGATATCACAATGTATGATAATAAATAATAGATAAAATCAATAATAAAAAGAATAAACAACAACTTTAATACACTAGTCATTATAACAAAAAGAATTCTACATTATAGGAAGCATGTAAACAAAATCCAGAGTGCTAATACGTAATAATCTTCTCGGAATAGTGAGGCAGACAAACTCACTCGCAGAGCGAGAGAGAGAGAGAGAGAGAGAGAGAGAGAGAGAGAGAGAGAGAGAGAGAGAGAGAGAGAGAGAGAGAGAGGCGAGGAGAATTATCCACAATTTTGTTTTAAAAATTGCTAAATCAATATGGCCAAAAAAAATTGCTAAATCAATATGCGGGCCACTGCTTAACCAAAACATTAAGTCCAACTTCTTTCATATTGTAGCAAGGTTTCAGAACAAAAACTTGTTAGTGCCACCTTCAACTGGGTCACGCAAACCAGTAAAAGCAACTCTAGTGACTTGCAAAAGAAGCATAGCACTGAGCATATGAAGCATACACACCTGGTGCGGGAAGACCATCCACTGTTTTCAAGAAGACGACTATCTTCAGCACACATCATTTCATCGTCATCTTCAGCTATTTCATCATCATCTACATTCAAAAATTCTAAGAAGAAGAAAGGAATACGTTATTCAAAGGAACTCCAGCCAATAAGAGCTAGTGCAAAAGAGTAAGTTGATTGAAATTGATGTGAGAAACACTAAAATGAGGCTGAAATGACATAGATATAACAAGAAAGCACATAGGCATCAAATATGTAAGGCAGAGAACATAGGTCTAGGTGGTTCACAGCATTTAATTTCCGTTAAGGCTCAGTCCAATAAAGTTGACAAAGGAACTTTAAAGAGAAAAAACTGTACAAAGAGTACAATCCTAATTACAGCAAAAATAAGTTTCTGCTATATGCATAACCCATGCAGACAAAATTTTCTTAAAATAGTTCCTGAGCAAGAAATGTAGAATTGAGACACAAAATATATAAATGAGAAAGAATCAACAAAGCAAGAAGATGAAAAAGTGAACCTGTATCATTTCCAAAAACTACATCTTCGAAATCCTGCACAATATAGCCAAAAATTGAAGTTAAAGAACATAATAAACTTAGATCTAACTAAGAAAGAGTCAGCATTCTGAATGCAATTGTTTTTCTAAAGAAAGAAACTTTTATTAACACATCATAAACAGTACAACATAGACATCCACCTCTAAATACATTATAGATACAATAATATGATGCCCAGCTTCTTATCAAAGCAAGAACACAACTGAAAGACACATAACATACAATGACATAAAGTAGAAAATAGCCATGTTCCAGAAAATATTGCCTATTGGCAAGGAAAAAAACATTTTTAGTTAAGGAACAACATCACCAAGTCACTTGAATTTTTTGTTTTTCCTTTTGACATTCAGCATTACCAATACTTTATATTTTATAGGCAAATATTATGGAACATAATAAAATCAAACAATTCCCTATGCAGTCAGGAGTAGAAGTTGGCTATCTTTAAGTGAACAAATGGCCCTGAAAGTTTCTTCTGCCAGGCAAGGGAATGAAGCAAATTTGTGTCTAAGAATATATGTTTTAATTCTAAAGAAGATTTGACCCTAAAAAAAATCACAAAGAAGAAAAGGAAGAAAGAATACATGAAGTAGGTGGGGGTGCGGGACTGACCATTAAGGAATTATTGGATAACAGTAAAACCAAGTAACTTAGCCAAAAGTGGCCATTCAAAAAAAAATTTAGAATTTGAAGAGAAAGAATGCTCGGAACTTACACCACGATCTTCTGCAGGGTGGTCTGCAGTGACTTCTGCATCAAAGCCACTCTGTGGATCAGTCTCCTGACAGCCTAGATTTTCCTTATCATTCAAGGAAGCATATTTTGCGCCCACATCAAGTTCCAATGAAAATGTAGAACCAATGTTGTCTCCTTCGCCATGCATACAACTAGACTTTGGGTCCTTGTCATCACAACCCAAGTTTGCATCCAGGACCTCATTTTCATTCACAATATTTAGCTCATTATTTCCAATTTCTTCCAAAGGTTGATCATCATTTGAAAAACTCATGTTTTTGCGTTCACCAGTTTCAAGAGATGCAGTTGCAAGCACAGCATTTACATTGTCAGTAGGTTCAGAAAAACCTATCTGAACATCTTCTCTGATTTCAACATTATGTTCAACAATTTCAATGGCATCAACTCCTATTTGAATACTTGCATCCCCTATAGATGCATCCATGGGTTGAGTGTCCAACTCCTTATCTGGTGACATGCATAATGCAGTCATCTGCAGAGAAGCATCTCCATCATCAGTTTTACCTATGAGCCTTGACTGGACGTTAGTATCAGCTAGCATATTGTAAATGTCTCCTGAAACAGGATCAGCAACTTCAAAATTCTCTATGTCAATTTCCGTTGCTGGTACCTCTCCCAAGGGTTCATGTATAGAAGTGTGAAATTCTTCTAGGTCAGCAAACCCCAGCCCTCGAGCATCAAAATCCTGAGACCTTTGGTTATGATCTTCAGCCTTCTGATTTTCAATCTCGATAGGAATGTTAGCCGGTTGTGCTTCTGCATCATTTCTCACCATTACAGGTTCAGTGCTTCCTAGGGTTTCACTTTCTTTAGTAACATCTGGCCTCAGAGAAGACACTACATCCTTCAGTAACTCTGCAGAAGCATTGTCTCGGTGAATCTCGGAAACCCTGGTTCTACTCAGTTCAAAAATTTCCGTGTGCAGAAATACCAGTTCCTCTGACATGCCTGACAAACATCAAAACCAACTCAGGTGGCTTGTAAAGGTTTTTTGAAGTATAGCAATTATTCACATGGCTACCAGTCTCCCAAAATAAACCAATAAGTAACATACAATGATTGTATATTAGTCTGTATATGTGCATGTGTACTTGTATTAGTGAATTAAATCTTTGGCATTATTAACTTACCAGTAAAGATGGGTTGAGTGAAAATATCATCTTCCAAAAATTCTCTCTGAATCATTGAAATTTCTGAGCGAGTACAAGGAGCTTTTTTTCGCACACGACGTATGTCTTCGGTATTTGTCAACTGTTGGCGTATTGTACTTCAGAAGACAGGCAGGCAAGTAGTTAGTATTTTACAGCAAGAATAGGACCTATCATAGGAAGAAATATACAAAAATATATGGGGGAGAAAAAAGACATGTGCTTAGTATGACTAGTTATATTTCAGAACGTACTGAGTATCTAAAGTAAACTACTACTCAGCCAGGTCCCACTCTGCTAACATATACATAAAAACTACCCGTGCTAAACATGTAGTGAACAAAATGTCATATATCCCACGAGAACAGGCTGAATGCCCAAAGAGCCCAACCATTGGCATCCATCTCAAGACATGTTGACAACTGAAGATCATGAAACTAGTAGATCATTTA
Source organism: Dryas drummondii (assembly GCA_003254865.1). Taxonomy (NCBI): domain Eukaryota; kingdom Viridiplantae; phylum Streptophyta; class Magnoliopsida; order Rosales; family Rosaceae; genus Dryas; species Dryas drummondii. Next base: position 3,816,718 of record QANW01004277.1, read on the forward strand.
AAGACCAACATTGCATTAATGGGGGTGGATGCGGTAAAAAGACTCCATTATACAAACTTAGTAGTAGAGATTTTTATATTGGAGGTCATAAAAAGAGCAACAACTATTCTTGAATAGAAGACACTATCGTTGTGTTGTTTAATGTAAAAAAAAAAAAAAAGAATAAAATAATTAACTGGAACAACCTATGAACCAAAAATGAGGTTAGTTGAAATTTGTTGCTAGATATATGAATTTAAACAATATATTAAAACTATGACATACTCGCCATGCAAGACCATTGTATCATCCATTAGCACTTTCCTCTTTGAGGCAGTACCGCGGGCAGCAGTTCTGAAGCGTTTTGAGGAAATTATTTCCGGTGCAGACGGAGTGGGTTTCATTTTTAAAACTGAAGATCTTCTACCAACTGAAGCAACAACAATTACAATTCAGTCAGAATCATATCAGCCATATAAAATTCTCCCAATTGAAGATTGAAGGGAAAATAAAAAATGCCACAATGATCTATCAACTTCTCTGACCAGTCAACACAAAATGGCATGTAGAAATTTTCAAGAAAGAACCACTTTGATACCTAAAATCGAAGACAATAAATCATCATCATCAGGGATGGATTCTGCAGTTCTCTTTCCTTGGGCCTCCCCAAATGATTCAACTGAATTTAAACTCTGCACGGTCAGACTACTTTCTGTGGAACTACGTTTCTTGCCCGAGATGAGTTTGCTCCTTGCACCATCACCAGCATCCGTACCTATGACTTCTTTATCGGGCGTAGACTCGACTAGCAAATCACTTGGTTTAGAAGTAATCCCCTCTGGTATAGAGAGCAACTTTTCAGGTGCAGGCAAGTCAGAAATGGCAGACCTATCCAAATTCTCCACTTGATTGTCACAAGATGTTGTATTGTCCAATGAAGTTGTCCCAACAACCTTGGATGGTAAGTTGAAAGGAATTTCTGAATTTTTATCTGCAGGAGATAGCATATCATGATGACTCAAGTGGGAATTGCATGCTTGTAGCACAGGCATTTGGAGAGATTCCATCTCTTTATGAGTAACAGGAATGAAAGAAATTGTAGTGTTGGGTGTGCATGATTCTCCCATATTATTAGCAATTTCACTGTCATTCGGAATTTCAGGCTTCAAAGATGTCTGTTGATCCTCCAAATAATCCTCTGACACTCGAGCACAAATACTACTTGAACAAATCTTACGAGCAGGGTCCTCCAACTCAGAGGTGACCTGGGAGCAGCTAGGAGAAGCAACAGTTTCATCCAACCTAACTCCTGTAGGTTCTATGCAATGTGCATCCATTTGATCCATGAAAGGCAAAGTAGGTTCATTGTTTATTACAATATCATTATGTATATCTTCCACCCTGTTTGGGCCATCTAATGCACCAACTGTCCCATTTGAACATTCTAATACTGGAGAAATGCGTTCAATTTGCTCGTGTCCCTGTGGCCTTGCTTGTTTGATCTCCATGTCGCCCAAATGGTAGCCATTCTCCTCAGGCAAAACCATTGTATGATCATCCCCACAAGGAGGATCTGACTTGCTACAAGTATTTTCTGTGCTCTCCATAGCTGAATTTGTTAAATTATGGTCTTCCAAATCCAAATGATCATTGCAGGCCATAGCTTCCTGAACACTAGACAAATTTGGCTCTTCAAATAATCCAGGAGTTGATGGAGCCTGAGCATATGTGAGAAATTCAGTATTTGCAGCTAGGACTTCATTCTGTCCAAAAGGGATAAAAATTTTCATCACCGAGGCAAGAATTGTATTATACATACTAACACATGAATTGTACCTCCCCGGCCCCACCCCTAACCACATCCGGAAAAAAAAAAAAAAAAAAAAAAAAAAAAAAAAAAAAAAATCTTGCTTATACATGAGAAATGACGAACAATAAGGCAAAGCCAAATAAACAGATTTTTTGGGTAATATAATAAACCTGGTTTCCAATTCCATTCATTTGCATGGTTTCTGAAGTTCCAGGTGTCCCCTCATAAATTTCATGCTTTTCTGGAGGTGTTTTGGGTTGGGTCGACGCCTGAGGATCACCACTGTAATAAAAGAAAAGGGACAGATCAGAAGGTTCATAGTGTTCTAAGTGATTCCATGGATCAAGAAATAAAGATACCACCCAACCATCCGCAACCATGGCCTAACAGCTAAAAACCTCTTCAACATCAAGAGAAGAATGTCATGGAAATTTCAGCATTAAGTTCTACCATGCTAAATAGGTTAGCTAAACAGGAAAATCCACAAATCCTAGGACTTAAAATTTTGTCTTTTCAAAGCCAATCATTTTAAGTCATTGGTACTTTCAGTTACCTCATCAAAACGCACCATTATGATTTTATAAATAATTATCTAGAAGGATATGGTGGTCAGAAAGAATATGGGTGAAACACAGGCTTTGTTTACTGGGAAAGAGGTGCGATAGATACAAAGAGTCTAAACAATCCATCAAAGAAGTTAATTTGTTCTAATTATAAGATCCTCTTTGTGCAATCAAACAATGTGTAAGAGAACCAACATAATCACTCATGTTTGACACCACAGAGATATAGAAAGGTTACTTTGAAATTCCATCATTTCCTTGAGCTGCAACCTTGCCTAAGAACGGGTCCTGTTTGTCATCATTCAAAAACAATAAATAAGTGACATAAATATGAGACAATGTGGGGCCACAAGATTTTTGCATAAGCAACACATAACACCCAGAAAGAAAGGAAAAAAAATAAAATTGAAAGCTAGGCATATCCCAAAGGATTAGAAGACATTGAAAATTGATGGAGACCTAGAATTGAAAATCATCAATATATGAATTTGTGCTTGGTTTCTGATAAAAGGATATATAAGAGAAAATTCAGCAAAGACACCGACAACTTGGGCACATTTTATTTTTTGAACCAATTATAACGTATATTTTATCACAAACACCAGTCAGTAAAAACCCACTGGCCCACTTATTACTTTGTACCAAATAGCCCACATGGTATATGTGTATGTGCAAGTGTGAACTTTAGGAAATCCAACCAAACTTTAAGCACTTTAGGAGGTTTTACTTTTAGTAGGTGAGTGGCAAAGTTAGGAACACATAACCATACTTTAACCTTCATCAACAATATTTCTCACTAGAAAAACCTTATTTTGGGAGCCGAATAGAACTACAATCCCCAAATCCTTTCTTCTGCAATCCCAAACCCTAGAACAAGAAAATTTTCCAAACCCTAGTAACAAAATAGTAAAAGAAATGGCTAGCCATATCTACACAGCATCAAGGCGAATTTAAGGAAACCATGCACAAAGAAAGAAACAAGGTATAAGTTCCATGTGTGCAAGGAAAGCAAGCAATTGGTAATTCAACCACATATTCAATTTCCAACTCCATGACAAAATTCTTCAATTTTAAAGTTAACCTTCATAATAGTACAAAGCAGGTGCAAAGAATTACCTCATCAAAGTCTAGACCAATTTGAGAAGTATCTCCATCACCAAATCGCTCTGAAAATAAGCCATGCAATATTGGACATTTAGGTTTACTTGGTGCATAAACATCAGTAAGTTTTACCCTAACCACCAAATTTAATTCAATGTACCATTGTGTCATCGATGAATTAATGAGTACTAACCATCCAATCCAAACTGAGATGTGGAGTATACCACACCCTCCATTGTATCTTGGAGAGTAATCTGCTCCCTTGTACTGACATGGTGATCAACATAGTTGCTGCAATATAACTGAAGGTTAATACGCACAAATACAAATCTTCATCTCCAGCGTCTCAATACTTAAAGCTTTAGTCCTAAGCATAATTGAGCAAACTAACCCCTGAAAAATTTCATTATCCGGTAGCTCAAAATCATCAAGATCAAAAGTCTCCGGCAAGGTGATGGAATGATATGGTGCAGTAGATTCTTCTGGAGGTAAATCAACTGCAGTGGAGCGAAAAGCTTGCTTTATCTTAAGCAAAGCCTCACTGCAATCATCAAAAAGGTAATTCACCTTTCTAGAATATATCCTCACCACACCAAGCAGGAGATGGCTGGACAACCGGAGAGCAATTGGAACTTCAGGAAAAAGGATAGAATCTGTACCAAAAGATAAACCATAAAGTTAGATGAACAGATAGATGAATTTGACAACAAAACAATAATAACAATAGGAAAAGAACTGAGATTAAAGAAAATAATAGGTTTGATCATTTTGTTACTGTTTTAGTTGTTTCACAGACATCTCGTCTGTGTTGGTTATAGCTCCTTTTTTTGCAATAAATATGTGGTTCTTATCAAAAACAAAAAAAAAATTCTATAGTCCTGAAGATTTACCAACAAAAAAAAAAGAAACAATCATGATCAACTGACAAGAGTCTGGAACTACCTAAAGAAAATTAGAGAGTTTTCTTTGAATGGATATTAACAACCAAAGAAGAAATAGAAAGAGAATGGCGTTGATGCCAAAATTTTAGACCAAGATGAAATCTCCAAAGGGATAAAAGATCCCCCACTCATTTTAAGTGCCGCATTTTTTCCTTTCTTAGGCCTTATCAGTAAATGAGTTAAACTACTCCTACATGCCCTTAAACATTGGCAAAGAGGTTGGAGAAACTAATGATAAACTTTTTTTTCTGGAGGGCCATGGAGAAGGGAACAAATATAATTTGGTGAAGTGGGAGATTGTGTCTAGTTCACATGAGAGGGGAAGGGTGGGGTGGGCAATTTAGAAAAGAAAATGCAGCTCTTCTTGGAAAATGATTGTGGAGATTTCCTTTGGAAGAAATATGGATCACATGTGAATAGGGCGGGATTCTAGTACTGTGGTTAGAGGCTTGAGTCGTTGTCCTCAGGATGTCATTCATTTTTTCCACTAATATTTATGGATTGGAGATAAAATTTAAGTTTTGGAAGGATATATGGATTGGGGAGTCTCCTTTGTGCAAATCATATCCTCACCATGCGCTTCCACACATGCCAATTGGCTTTTTCACCGTGCTAAAGAGTGGGTTATATGATAAGTACTGTTTTTTTTTTTTTCTTTTTTTTCTTATTATTTCATTTTACAGTTTTACCTTCGAAAATATAGTTTTTTATTAACAAATTGTATTAAGAAAGGGTATTTTAGGCAATTTCATTTTTGGTAAAGCCTGAGCCTGTAATACCAAAACTCGGGCTGTATAATAGTATACATTAGATTTTCTGTTTCATACCAAAAAAAAAAAGATAAATAAATAACCTTCATTTAACTTGACTCAGCCTACTCTAATTACCATATTAAATTAAGGTAATTTTCCACTGTTCACGAAATTAAAAACACTGTGACAAATTAAGCTTAAATTTTACTGCTTTCTTTTATTTTCCTAATTTTTCTCAACAAAACTAATCAAAAACAGCATGAAGCACATAAGGTAAGTATCAGAACTGACCTACGGAGACGCCAATATCGGTGTCGGCAACCTGATTCTTGCGAAGCTTGCGCTCCAAATGTGCAGCTATCCATATCGTCCCAAGCGGGCCCTTCTTTGCCAATATAAACTGAGAATAAAACATTTCCCTATACTCTTCCCCACCTTAATTCACCACAGAGACCCTAAAGTTCATACAACAATCTTCTCCAAAAAAGAAATCACCTAAATTTAAACTTTTCTATATAAATTATGCTTGGAGTGAACCCCAAATTTTCACGCCAGTAACGTGCCCCAGATAGAGTTAAGCTTCTACACCATCTTATTCAGTACCAAAACATCAAAATCAAGCAAAAACACTTCAGATTCGATAAGTTTACATGACCCACCATTGAAACCCTAAATTTCAGACAACAGAAATTACCCAAATTGTCCTCCAAAAACCCAAAAATGTGCACTCCTATTCTCAAACTGAATAGACTAGATTCAGCAAAATCCCCAAATTAACGGCAAACACAAAACCCTAACTACAGAAGGGCTACTATTCCCCCTTTTTCATACCCCCGGCACTTGAAAAAAAAAAAAAAAAAAAAGGCATCATTCGCGGATATTTACAGAATCACCGCGACCTTTTGAAACTTTGGCGGAGAATGAGATGTTGGAACTTTTAAGTGGTTGGAGTTGACGAAGCGAGGCTAAATTGATGATGTTGGATCTTTGAAACCCTAGGTGTAGTAGAACGACGCTGTGTAGTTGTAGAGAGACAGGCATACAGCTTGGAGTGAGTTTTCAAATGACTGAGTTTGAACTGCCGAGTCAGAGATCGGACTGAGTCGAAGTGTTTATGAGCAGAGAGAGACTGTGAAAGAGGAGAGAGAGAGGGGCTTGGGTAGCGCCTTCAGATTTTCGAACTTGGCTTATGTTATGGTGTGGCTTGGTGTACCTTTGGTCCACTGCTGAAAATTTTGCTGAAAAATTATATATCCAATTTGCACTAAAAACGTTCTCGAAAAAAAAAAAAAAAAACATTTGCACTGGCATGGCATGTGGAGAATAATTATTCTCTATCAACTTACTATTTTTCTTTTTTCAGAAAATCTATTTTCTTTTCTATCATCTTAGTATCTTACTATATTATTGTTCTAATTTAATAATTTTGTCCATCGACACGCGTTCACGCGAGCGTCAAAAGCCTTATTCTATTGTGTTATATTAAATTTTAAAAATAGATTAAATTGCTGATATTGTTCTTATTCTTTTTAAATTCTTTTCAAAATAATTTATTTTATTTGCAATTTAGTGTTTTACGATTTTATCATCTTTAAATATAATTGACAAACTAAGAGTATTTTTGGTTTATTTAAATGACTACATGTTTCACAAAACTAGGAGAGTTTCCTTTATATATACTTCATAAAATAATTGTTAAGTTGTAACAAATTCTCTTAAGTGTGAGTATTTTGGGTATTATTTGAATGTTTCACCAAACTAAGGGAGTTTTCCTTATATATATAGAAAAAATTAAATATAGTTAAATTTTTAAATAGATATAAGAGAGGTGATTTTCACACTTCACAAAACTCTACTTGCACTCTTTCATTATTTATTGAATTAATTACTATAGAGTGCATGTTATGCATCTTATTTAGAGGCAATTTGGTATTGTTGTGAGAAAAAACAACTGTGAAGTAAAGTCAGCTGTAAAGTAAAACAGTTGAGTGTTTGGTAAACTATGTTTTCAAAAGTGCTATGAGCACAAAAAACAGTATCAAAGTGTTTGGTAAATGTTAATATAAAAATACTGTGACTGTGTATATTTACTAAAATAGACATGATGCTGAAAATGCATTTCACTTATTTATTTTGTAAAAATAAAATGTCTTTTTTACTTGTTTTTTAAATTTTTGACTATAATTTTTATTAGCATTAATTTTTCTAAGAACAACATTATTAAATAAGTATGCTTATTATTTTTTAGGTATATTATAATTTTAATCGTATAAATAAAATATCATAATTAATTATCACAATATAAAATATAACTAACAATGGACATATTTTTTAATTTAAAATAAACAAATAAAATTATAGAAATCAATAAAGGTATTAAGGGTAAAATAAAATATTCATTGTTGCTGTGAGTCACTGCAGGTTTCTGAAAGTACTCAGACACCTGCTTTCTGTTTTTGCTGTGGAGAGTTGAGAATTGTGGAGAAAAACAGTTTTTTATTTTTTTACCAAACACCAAAATTGTTGTAGGTGATTGAGAATTGTCATCTACAGCAGTTTTTGGGTCCTCACCACAATCCCAAACGGGACCTTAATCTCTAGTGCACCAATTAATTTTATTTAACAGTAAGATAACTATCAATTGCATTAGAAGAGCGGATGTCAACTGGCTTATTTTGAAATATAGTCAATTGTCATTTTTTGTTTTTTTCTTTCCTCTTCTCTCTCTCTCCCCACTATGTCTCTCTTCGTCATCTTCTTGTTCTTCTTCTTCACAGATCTGAAACTCTTTTTTTTTTTTTTTTTTTAAAAATTTTGTANTTGGAACTCAAATCTAGAAAAATATTAAAATTATAAACTGAAATTACAAAATGAAAATGCAAACTAAAACTGCAACTTTATAAGAATGTTCTCCATAACTGAAACTGTAATAAAAACTGAAACTGCGGGTGAAAACTGAAACTTTTTACGATTAAATTTGTTTGTATAGTGCTGAAGCTGTTTTGTGTTGTGGGTAAGTTTATGTTACCTAAAAATTAAATTTGTGTTTCTGAGTGGGTAGATGTTACTTAAAAATTAAATTATAGTTGTTTGTGAGTTAATGTCACCTTAAAATTAAATTTGTGAGATTGAATATTTTTTGTTAATTTTTTAAGCTGCGAGCGGAGCGGAGCGGAGGATAACTGAATCAATATTTTTTGTTGATCTAGGATAGTTTTTTGCATACTTGAATAACTGAATGGTAAATATGGACTTGTTTAATTTGGTGAAGGCAGCAATTAACGAAGTGTGTGTAACATTGTTTTGTTGCGAGAAGATATACTGTAACTGTGGCGTATACAGGACATATATAACCAGGAAGGCCAATAAAAGACAATGAATATGTAATGTGTATGCACAAATTTTACATCTTCAAGTACATTGATGAATTTCATCAAAGTAAAGGACGATCCCTATCACCTAATGTTGTATGCTAAAAAGAATCTTAAAAAAATATTTCCGCTTTATTCCTGCTTTGTACAAATGGGGAAACGAAATTACGAAGCAACCTACGTCTTCACTCTTCTTCAGTCTTCAGGTTCAGGATATGTATATTAGTATATATATATTGGCGAGGCGCCAAACAAGCATCTAGATAAAAGTTAAAACGCAGTAGATGCATGCCCCGACCCCCACAAACTAACCAGAAATTATTCAAGTTTTTTTTTTTTTTTTCTTGAATAATTATTCAAGAAATTATTCAAGTCACTTTTGAATTGATGAAACTGGGTGCACCCTCGCCTCTATGATTTTCCAGATTCATCAGTATCAGCATCTTCTGTTTGACTACCCAGTCTGACAATATCTTCAACTAGTATTTTTCCTTCTGTTGGAAGCAAAACAGATGGAGCGCTACTCGGTTATTATTATGCCAAACAACAATGGTAAGATTAAAATTAAAAAGAAAAAATTAGAAAAGAAAACAACCCAGATGAAAAGATAAGGGGATCGTGTGATTATTTAGAGATGAAAGTTATAAATGATTTTAATGACATAGCAGTTTAAGCAAGCATATATTAACTCCTTTCCTTTTAAGTCATTTATAAATAAATTTGAAATAAGTCCATTAGATCATCTCAGGGACTTGCACAATCATTAGAATGGTGATGGCTGCTTTCTTAATCCTCTTTTGCTTTCATCTCTATGTGGCATCGGCTTATTAATTAATGAGAAAAAATAATTAACAGTGGGCTGGTTCTCAAATGGTCAATGGGTCAGTCCATTTAAATCCCAGAGTTTTCACATACGATCAAGGCATGTTAATAGATTCTTAATTTATCAAGTCAAAAATAGTAGCTGGAAATTCAAAATGAGGAAAATGATATATATAGTCACTGACCTCTGTCTTTGGAAAGGCTGCTAATTAGTTCATGGATGCCCTCCTTGCCCAAGGTGTCCTTAAGGTACATAGCAGCAGATGCAACCTCTTCCGGTGTTACTTTCCCATCATAATCCCTGGCATACATATGACAAATTGATATGTGCTTTTATGACAGATCCAATCCAATAAGAAACAATGAATTATTTATGAAGGAGCACAAAGAAGCAAACAATTCTTTCATTATCAGCAGAAATTTAAGAGAGTCTATTTGAACCCCAAATTTACAAAAAGAGGCACCTACGCAACCAAATGGAGGCTGCTGAAATGAGGGAGGGGGAGGGGAGGGGCTAAGTGTTCTTTTCGAAATCAATAAATAAATTTGAATTTGAATCGGAATTTTATTAAAGAGTAAATTTGGGACTAAACAGTTACAAAGAATTGAGGGGCTAACTGAGCAAATATGGGGATTCACCCAAAACTTAATGTAGTAGCATCAGGACATGAAATTTGTTGTAGGGGATAATTTTAGGATTACTAACTGCTTTCAATTAGCCACCAGAAAACCTCAGTTCCCACCAATACCAAGAGACAATTAACATTTAAAGACAACTAACAAACCTGTCAAGCAACCGCCAACGATCTCCAATTTTGGCATCAACATCGTCAATTTCCTTTTCAAGCTTCTGCAGCATAGCATCAACCTGAAATGTAAACATCCATAAAAACATGTTAGTTCTTTTCAGTGCCACATAGAATATATTAACTTGATAATATGGCTGAATGAATTTTTCATATATCTCAAGGTATATTTATACAGGATACATAAGATCATTTAAGGTAAGTCAACTATACAGCTATGACATTAATTCCTAGCTAAATAAGGAAAACCTATATACACACTAACTCTCCCCCTCAAGTTGGTGCATAGATATCGCTCATGCCCAACTTGGATAGCGATGTATGGAATGGACCACTAGCAACAGCATGAGTCATCATATCAGACAGCTGATCTGCACTCCTAATATAAGGAACCTCTATCACACCAGCATCTAGATTATCCTTGATGTAGTTCCTGTCAAGTTCAACATGCTTGGTTCGATCGTGTTGTACAAGATTATTAGCAATCTCAATAGCCGCCGTGTTATCACAAAAGAGCATCATTGGTTTCTGAGGACCATACCCGAGTTCACCTAAGAGAATTTTGAGCCAAGTAATCTCTGTAGTCGCATGATGAAGGGCATGGTATTCAGCTTCTGTACTGGACAGTGATACCACATTCTGTTTCTTACTCCGCCAAGTCACCAAATTTCCTCAAACAAATGACACATACCCTGAAGTAGACTTCCTATCCAATCTGGACCCAGCAAAGTCAGAATCAGTGTATCTCACAATATCTAGGTGTCCATGCCTGGAGAACATAATACATTTACCTGGAGAGGACTTTAGATAAGCCAAAATACGATTCACTGCATCCATGTGTCGGTTGCTCGGATTATGCATGAATTGACTCACAACACTAACTGCATATGATATGTCAGGCCTAGTATGAGCTAGATAGATCAACTTCCCTACTAGCCTCTGATACATTTCCTTGTTTGTCGGAATCTGATCAAGATAGATAGTCAGACCATGATTCACCTCAATAGGAGTATCCACAAATTCGCAGGCAGAGTTACCAATTTCAGCCAAGAGATCTAATGTATACTTCCGTTGAGAGAGAAAAATTTCTTGCTTGAACCGAGACACTTCAATGCTCAAGAAGTATTTTAGAGCTCCTAAATCCTTCATTTCAAATTCCTTAGCCAAATAACCCTGAAGCTTCTCTATCTTACTTGGATTACTACCTGTAACAATCATGTCATCAACATAAACAATAAGCAAAGTAATATCATCACCATCCCGTTTATAGAACATGGTCTGATCTGTCAAGGCTTGCTTAAAACCATATGCCTTCATTGAGTGGCTCAATCTGCCAAACCAAGCTCTCGGCGATTGTTTCAGTCCATAAAGTGCCTTCTTCAACTTGCATATCTTGCCTCCTTTCGGTGTAAATCCCGGAGGAGGATCCATATACACCTCCTCTAACAGATCACCATGAAGAAAGACATTATTCACATCAAACTATCGTAATGACCAATCCAGATTAGCTGCAAGAGAAAGTATGACTCTAACAGTGTTCATCTTGGCCACAGGAGCAAAGGTCTCTCAATAGTCAATCCCATAAGTCTTGGTGTAACCCTTGGCAACCAGTCTAGCCTTGTATCTGTCAACTATACCATCTGATTTATATTTCACTGTAAACACCTACTTACACTCTACTGTCTTCTTTTCCTGAGGTAACTCGACCATCTCCCAAGTAGAATTCTTCTGGAGTGCCTTCATTTCTTCTACCATAGGAGACTTCCACTTGGGATCTACAAGAGCTTCCTGAAAATGACTAGGAACAGACACAGAAGACAACTGGAAGGCAAAAGCAAGGTGAGACTTAGACAAACGATGATAAGCGACAAAGTCTGACATAAGATAAACTACATTAGAAGATGATTTAGAAAAGCCCAACCTATCAGGCTCTCTACGTTCATGAAGGGGATATCTCATATCCAGACCACCAACTTATGAATCCAAGTCAGCAGATTCTGAAGTTACAGGGTTAGGATTCAAATCAATATCTGAAACTGAAGCTATAGGGAAAGAAACATGTACCTCAGAGTCGATCTCAGAAGAGTCATCCGATGACATGGTAGTATCATCAAGAGGAGTACTGAAATTAGAGGGAGGCACAACAGTAGTAACTTTGTTTCTCCTAGTATAGCCTTTTTGGAACAACCAGGCTAGCCTTTCCTCATGTTCGAATTCAAGCATCACAGGATCAGAACCCGAAACAGCTGAATCCTCCCCCTTACCCGAAATCCACAACCTCTTTTCATCCAACAACAATTGTTCATCTTCCTTACTTCGAATCTTCTCCTAAAAAAGAACCATAGAGACCTCCCCAGAAAAATAAGACACACGCTCACAAAACTCAACATTCATGGACACATGGATTTTACCTGTAGCAGGATGAAAACATTTATACCCCTTTTGAGAATTAGAGTAACCAAGAAAAACACACCTAAGAGCACGGGGATCAAGTTTATCCCTATGAAGAAAGTGAACATGAACAAAACAAACACAACTAAAGACCCTAGGGCAAAGATTTAGGGCAGAAGGAATAGAGTGAAATCGTGACAACATCCGCAATGGGGTCTGATAGTCAATGATACAAGCAGACATTCTATTGATAAGAAAGACAGCAGTCATGACAGCATCAGCCCAGAAGCATTTCGGAAAATGCATAGTAAAACATAAGGCCCATGCCACCTCAAGAAGATGACGATTCTTACGTTCTGCTATGCCGTTCTGTTGTGGCGTGTAGGCACACGTCGTCTGGTGGATGATGTCATGTTGTGTATAGAAATCAGTAAGTGACTGATTAACAAACTCATGACCATTGTCAGAATGAAATACTTGAACCTGAGAATTAAACTGTGTGATAATCATTTTGTAAAATTTAGGAATAACATGGATAACATCACTCTTAGACTTTAGCAAGTACACCCAGCTCACCCGAGTACAGTCATCAATAAAAGACAAAATATTTATGACTAGAAGCAGAAGAAGTAGAAAACGGACCCCAAACATCTGTATAAACACATGAAAAAGAAATAGAACTTTTATTGAAACTCACTTTAAAAGGTACACGATGGTTTTTTGCATAAACGCACTGTTCACACCTTAAACTAGCAACATGAATATTGATAAACCGATGAAACAAACGTTCTAGATAGACAAATGATGGATGTCCTAGACAAATGATGGATGTTCTAGACAACAATGCCATAAAAGAATCTTCTCCCTTTCAGACCCTCCTCTTCCTACTTGAAGCCCACGGCTAGACTCTGACTGCAATTGTCGGGTCCCCTCTAAGTAGTAAAAACCCCATCTCTCCCTACCAGTGCCAATTGTCATCTTCGTGAGATTGTCCTGAAAAACACAGTGAGTATAATGAAAGGTCACAGAACAATTAAGACTTTTAGTAATCTGGATAATGGAGAGGAGATTATTAGAGAGATTAGGTGCAAGCAAAACAGAAGACATGGAGAATGAAGGAGAATGAGAGACAGTCCCGACCCCTGTAATCGGCATGGGAGTCCCATCGGCAACCTGAACAAACTTAACAGGTGGAGGTATTAGAGAACTGAACAAGGAAGACTTACTAGTCATATGATCAGTAGCCCCTGAATCAATAACCCAAGTGTTAGTAGAAGAAAGAAATGCAAAACCAAAATTACCTTCTCCTTGGGAAGAAACTCAAGAGACCTGAGAAGCAGAAAAGGGACATGTGTCAGCAAAGGCAGGCTGAGAGGGTTTCTTGTTCCCTTTCTCGGCTTGCTTAAGCTTATACCACTCCGGGTAACCATGCTTCTTCCAGAAAACATCCACTGTATGTCGAGTACTATTGGAATGAGTGCAGAGGCGAGCAGAAGGCTCAGAGGAAACAGCAAGAGGGATTGGCCGAAAGCTGCTTTTCTGGGCTACCAAGGCAGAAGCCACATAACTCTTCAGTTCCCATGGTGACCTGTCGTTGTGCTTCGCGACGAACCAGTGAGTATGCTTCTTCCAGGCTTGGTAAAGGAGAAGCAGCCAAAACACGACTGCTGACTTGATCCAAACTGTGATCAAGACCTGCAAGAAACATATAAACCCGATCCTCAGCTATACGCTTCCTCTGTTTCTCAGCATCAGCTGTACACTCCATATGATTAAGCCGTCGATAATCTAACTCCATGAAAATGGAGTTCAGCTCATTATAGTACTCAGTGAGAGGCCGGCCACCCTGACGCAATTGAAAGGTCTTCTTCATCAATTCATAAACTTGAGAAGAGTCAGAGGCATCAAGATAGCTCCTCTTAACAACATCCCAAACCTCTTTCGCTGTTCCACACTGAACAAAATGAAACATGAGGTTGGGCGTCATGGAGTTGATGAGCCCATGACTTCACTATGGCATTCGCAGCTTCCCACTCATCATAGGTCGGATTAGTCTCTGCAAGTGCAACCTTCATGCCTATAATATAACCCTTCTTATTTCTGCCGGCAATATGCATCTCCAAAATCTTAGACCAAATGCGATAATTAGTACCATCCAATTTGATATGGATTGGAGAAAAGGTCTCCTGAAAAAGTCACAATGGATGACATCTTGTTTTCAGAAATCACAGGGGTCTCGTTGGCAGAGGCAGTGACAATTTCGTCAGACATAGTGTCATGGGCTCACTTTTTGCGCAGCGGAAATTTGCCCGTGCGGCGCCAAGATTCCTCTGAATCAAGGGCAGCCATCCTTTCTCTTTACTCTTTTCAAGATATAGACCCATTCGTTGCCTCCTCGAGGTTTGCCAACAAGAACTACTCCTCTTGAGTCTCGCTCATAGCGACTATACGATTGCTTCCTTGTGTCAAGGTTCACAGCCAAGACACTCGCCCGATCAATAGGTTCTTATGACGCCAGCACTCCATTTCCACATGCCGGGCTTGCTTCGTTCCCACATCTCATTTGTCCTGGCACTAAGGGCTAGCTCGCGCCCATAGTCCTTTCCTCAAGTTGAACATGCAAGCCAACTTGCAAGCATGCCACCCGAGTGAGCAACTCTTCTCCGATGCCCCACATTAGCTTCTCTCGTTGGCATGGGGTCGCCCCTTCCTGTGCTTGCTAGCATCATATATTGCGCATGGCCGAACCCAAGCCGATGCCCTCGTTGAGTACTACATGGCCAATGTGCACCATGAAGTCTTCGGGAGTTTACATATAGTTGGCGTGATGTGCATACGACGCGGCATAAGGAAATTCTCCTTGTAGCCTCGTGTGCGCGCGCCCAGCGCATTACAAGCACTTCCCCTCGCTTGTACTGTCTGTGGGACCTCCTGTCCCACGGAGACACATGACCGCCCTCCAGAAGTGATGTGCCCACCCCCTAGGTCCCCACAGGTTCCTAGAGTAGCTCGCTTAACGCTCAATGGGTGTGGGCGTCGGGGGTGGTGGAGAGCTTGACACCGTGTCTCCCCCTAAAGAGCATTTTATGACTTTCTTCACAAAGCAGGAGGAAAAATCAACTTGCGCGATGAGTCATAATTGGCCATAATTAATTCATCCGAACTCCGAATGACGAACCGTCAGTTGCGTTGGACTCGTTTCGACCTCTTGGATTTACCGGTATTTTTAAATTTCCCAAATTCCAACCGGAAGACCCCGAAACAGCCAAATTACGAAATTACCCTTCTACGCGCGCAACCCGGCCACTCTTCGCGAAACGGATGCCATTGTCTTGCCATTTGACCCTCCATACTTCATATTAATGTCACGGAAGCACAACTCCAAGTGCGGACCGTGACACATAGGATGCGGCTAGGATTTCTTTCAAAGAAAGATTGAGGCTAGGGTTTCGGCTTGGCTGATCGGCACCTTCTTGTTTGGCTAGGATTTGTTGATGGTGTTTAGCTAGGATTTTAAGAAAGGAAGATAGGCTAGCAGCGGCACAAGAGGAGCTGAAGTTGCTCTTGGAAGGGTGCGGCAGCAGCAATTCTTCAAGTTAGGGTTTCAGCAAGAACAAAGATATTGTTTTTTTCGATTTACTATAGCATTACTGTAGCGGCGACACCGTAGCGCACTGTGGCAGTACTGTAGCGGGTGCTGTAGCGCAGAAAAAAAAAATTCTTTGGAAAACCTAGATCTCTAGGCTCTGATACCAACTTGATAATATGGCTGAATGAATTTTTCATATATCTCAAGGTATATTTATACAGGATACATAAGACCAGACCATTTAAGGTAAGTCAACTATACAGCTATGATATTAATTCCTAGCTAAATAAGGAAAACCTATATACACGCTAACTTATTACAATCCAAAGGATGTTAGATATTTAATCTATTGGAACTAACAAGTCTGGCATTGAAGAGAAAGAGACAATGGAAGTTATAAAATTCAAAATTCTTCAAAATCTAATTACCCTGTCTATAAGTGCTGAAGAAACCCTGTCAGCTAAAGTCATCTCAGCTGCATGGTCACCATCCTCCCGAGCAGCTTTGTATGCCTTCTTAGCGTCTTCTTCACCTTCAGTACCCTCCTTGGCCACCATATTGTTATACAGTTCTATCTGAAAATGATAACAGAAACAAACAAACATAATCTTGTTTTGTAGAATTTAGACAAGAATATGATGAATCAGATACAAATATAAAATAAATAAATAAATGACTAAACATATAAATGAACCGGGGCACAATTTTATACATCATCTAATTGGGATTTCTATATGCCAGGTTGTGAAAATCACAGTTCATGTACTGGATAGTACAATATGATATTAAGAAAAAAACAGGGGAAAATGTCTTAGCTCACAAATTTCACCAGTATCCTCAACAAAAGTAGGGGGAATTAAAGGAAAACAATTCTTATTCAGATAACAGTTTACTAATATCACTTTGATAGTTTATCCCATGGCACCCAGGGCAATACATCAGATGGGAAAAAATGGTTACACTGCCAGGATATTTGAGAAGGAGTATGGAATCAATGAACACTGGTTTCTTAGTCAAAGTAACTGAAAATGTTCAGATAAATTATCAAAAACTGACCAAAAGAATTTGGAGAAAAGCAAAGATGAAATTGAAATGCAATTACAATGGTTCAAGTACAACCAGGAGGTTTGACCAAAAATAAAATAAAAGTACAACCAGGAGACATCTGCTAAAGGAAGAACATGACCATAAAGAGTTGAGAAGTCTGTAACATATTAAAAAGGGTGACCTTTTGAATCAAAAGCAATAGGATTATAAACATGGTAAAAACAGGAGATACTGTCATTGTTAAGCCATGATCTCAGCATCATCAGTTCTATAGAATCTCAAAATAATCTTTAAGACTTTGAAAATTAAATATATTTGTTCAAAAGTCAGATACAGACATTAAAAAGTCTACCTCCTTCTTGACAAGTCTCAAGAACTCTTCACGTTCTCTACTGACTGACTGAAAGAAGACAAGCAAATCAATCATCCTCTTATAAAAAAAAAATAATGCTTAACAAGCCTTAAGACACATAATTACTTCTAATCCTTACGGATGCTGAAGCTAAAACAGCCAAAGCACGACTGAGCTCACAAAGCGGTTCCTGTTTCTCCAATGTTTCTGCTCTTGCCTGTTCTTGTGCCTCTTTAGCTGTTGGAACAGTCATCTCCTCCAAAGCCACGTCCTTTTGCCTACTAAGAAATTCCTTCATCTTGGCCTGATTCTCTTCCTCTTTCTCTTCCTCTTCCTATATACTAAATCATTTAGAACAACTAACCAGAAATAGAAGTACTTAAAAGCTAAAGTAGAAGCTTGCAGGAATACAAAAATTTCAAATCATAATAGTAGTGGTAGTAGTAAAAAGGCCAAAACATGGAAAAATACTACAAGTTCTCAAACCACCCATAAAGCCCCAAACATGGCAAAAGCAGCTAAAGCATATCAAAATCAACCTTAATCAGTTCTTCCTGCATTTCCAGGAACTCCAACTTCCTCCTCCTTTCTGCAACAGAATCTTCAGATGGCAAAGTTGTCACCCCAACAGTATCCACAACCTCATCTGGCAAAGAGGAGAGTGTAGCTTGAACAGCTTCCTCTGGCTTAACTTTTCCGGACACAGAGAAAGCTCTGCAGAAAAGTACCCGACCAAAAGCAACCACTTAGATGCAGCTCTATGTCCCGGAACACATACATACTGATGAAGCATTGATTTACCTAGAAAGAATCAAGAGGGAAGACGGTACAGAGTGACTGAGAGACAAATCCAACCAATCACGCAACTGCAAAGAGAAATATTTAAATGCTTTTATGAGGAACAAAAGATAATAAAAACATAAAACAGTGGTAGCTGCCAAATCTTCCACCTCCAGGAAGTTTAATAAAGAGGTTACAGATATTTGAGGGGAGGTTCATTCAAAAATAGGCCCATCTCATTTTTTCAAGAAGATTAATTAGAAATCATTTAGTAGTTAGCAACTTTAATTATGTTAATAAAAAATTATTTTTGCTACTTTGGCGAATACAATTGATCATATGGAGAGAAGAAAGCACTCAAGATAAACCCACTACTTGCTTTACACATCACATGAGGTCATTGCATGCTGTCCAGAGTTTCAAATCATGTTAGGTAAAGCACGTGCAATTATGTTGGGAAAGAAACATATAAATTGATTTTTTGTTCCTTCAGCATAGACATACAATTATGCTGTCACACATTGATCTACTTGCAATAAATAAAGCTAGAATTTTTCATTTAACATCCATGACATTCAATATTAGATATGTGCTAAATATATCAAAAGAATGTGAGAGTTGCTTATGCAAGCATTTAAAAATGCCATGAACGGATGACCCCATTATTGACTAAGCATTATTTATGCAGAACTTTCCTTCATTTTATTTGTTTTTTAAACTGGAGCATACCTTTTATTAAAAAGAAAGAAAGACAAAATCTACAAGTAAACCACAAATTGTGCAAGTTCTATACAGAACCTGTTGCCTCATTTCATACATAACTGTAATACAGAACTTTAATTAAAATAGACATTTTTTAAGTAAATCTGTAAATACTGCAAGTTTTGTCACTAGAGAAGGGATATAAGATGAAGCATCAACCTCTTCCCTCATTTCCTCAACAGAACGTAATCCAAGTAGGTCTCTATCTCGACAGGCTTGACGAAGCTCTGCTTCTGATAAGGACTCTACGCCCTCAGCTTGAATCATCTTATCATCATTCTTGATCCTGCCAAATTGAAATGATGCAATGTTTTAAAATGCAAACATCAAACCAATTATATAAGAAAAATAATTAGGTATTCAGTTCCCCTCAATTTTGAATCCTCAAAATGGAAAAACATTAAACACATCTTTGCAAACTCACATATTTCACCACATATGTAAATTTTACATAAGGAATGAATAATTGATTGTATTTGGTACAAATTTCTTAAAAAAAAAATTGTTTTCACTTATAAATTTATAATAGTTATATATATATATATATATATGTCATTCACAAAATGCCTACATTTTCAAGAAATTCCCTACTTTAGTGAGACCAACATTGGTAATGGAATTGTAGCGAAAGACAAAATATGTATAAGTTGCACACATAAAAGTAATGAAAAGTGCAAGGCAAAGGAAGTTGTTGATCCTGAGCATGGGTAAATCTGCCACCAAGAAATTTATAAATTTATAAAAAATAAACACAAAGAGGACAACAGAGACATCTTTTCCCTTCTTTTCTTTTAAGATAAGTAACAGACCAGTAGAAATAGAAGCCTCTTAACAACTGCCACAAAGGAGCTCCCTTGTCTAAAGGTCTATTCTACCCTTTCCTTCCAAGTACACCAAAATGCTTTCATGATCAACAGACAAAACAAGGTCTTACAGAGAATATATGGAAGACATATACCAAAAGTTGATCAAATTAGAACCTTCTTGGCATGTGATAAAACAGAGACGCAAAGATTTGTTATAAAATAGGTGGTCCACTGCTCAAAAAACAACTGTCCAAGGCTGCCATAAAAGAACTGACCACACATGTTGACGAAAAATTAAACTAAAAAAGCCCCCAAACCAAAAGGAAAGCAACAATATCTTACTGTTGTAGTCTTTTCCGAAGCATATAACGCAAATATGCATCTGTTCCATATGGGCTGATACCCATATATTTGCACATATTTACTAACCGAGGCCTGCATTTGACAATAAAACAAGTATTTTTGTCAAATAACAATAAGGTCACTCAAGATGAAAGAGAGTCATAAACAAAAGGGCAAAAACATGTCCAAAATACTGATGCAAATGACAGAAATACTGACCGGCTAATGTTATCTAAAGTAAGCTCATCATTGAATAACTTGGCAAAGCCTAAAATTTCATCATTAGAAACACAGGTGCCTCTTCTAACCTGTTTAAATGGCAGAATAAAGCCAAATATAAGTAGGTGATACTTTAGTTTTGTTTTTCTCTTGATACAATATACAAAAACATAAAATAATACTACTAGTATTGCTCACGGAAAAGGGAAAAAGGACTTACCTTGTTCATAAACTCATCAAGATCTTCTGCTGTCTTCTTGATCTCTCCACTTCGCGAGCTTTGGATTTCCTTAGCCATTTCTTTCACAGTGTCCTGAAGAAACTTTGCATACTCTATTCTTGCATTAAGCTTTCTTTTCAATTCCTCCTACAGGTTAGCATTTTAATCGAGACACCGTTATTACGCTTGACAATTGGAATTAGAAAAAACCAAAGGATACAAACACACAAACATTAAATCTACATATACATGATCATGCATCTGAGTAAGGGAGCCAAATTATTAAACATAAAAAGCATTTAGAAGCAATTGCTTTCATAACAATAGGTAAGATAAAGAGCACTTAAGAAACAACTACCACTGTACTTTATATCATTAAATTATGATTAGACTACGTCAAATAATAGAAGTAGAGCTTCCATAGTTTGTTGTAAAAAGAAAATTAAATGTCTGTTTTTTTTTTTTTTTTGAAACATTTAGTTTCACTATTTTTCTATTTTGCTTCAATGAAATACATTCTGGGCTTCATCACTACAAGTCTAAAATAAGGGTTTTTTTACTAATACTTTTTAGAAGTTTGCACTAATATTTGTCTTTGTTCTCCTATTTTTTTACATTTTAGTCTTACCACTCTTAAGTCCCAACACCAAATGACCCATTGACCTTGGTATTTTATGCGCTCATAAGTCACATTATAAAATTAGTTCATGAATTATTTGGTCAAAATGAAATAAGGAAAAAGATTAGAACTGCAGAAACACGAAGACAAAAAATTGAACTCTCTTTTAGAGATGCCCTTACCAGAGTCAAATAGAAATATAAGTATTCAGAATGTAATTTTATCTTTATCCCTTATTTAAAAGTATGAAAAATCTACAAAATAAGGAAACAAAGAGGCACTTATAATCTGTGTTTTGTTTGACCAAAGAACAATCTCACAACCATAAGCTAGACCCACCTGCACCATCATTCAAGAAGTTAAGCATTACCTGTTCTTTCATCTTGTCCTGGAAGGTTGATGGTAACATGTTTGGAAATAACCTCAGGAATACTGGCAGCAAGAACTCCATGAATGGAACTATAATGAAAACTGCAAAAGGAACTAGCCTGAAAATATCAGCTGTGGTGCGTGTGAGTTGCTGCCTCTCCCTTCTGGAAAGATTCTTCCCACTAGCAAGCTTCAACAACAACCTTGAGCTAATCCTAACATCAGCCCAAAGTAATTTTGTACCCAACCAATAGTGTTGCATCGTAGATTTAAATTCATCCTTCCAGTGATGAAACTTCTTAGCCCAGTCCACCCTGAAAGACAGATGATTACTACATGAATCTAATTAGAGCAAGCGCAACACTGAGGAGAGAAGGTTAAAACCTGCTCATGGAAGCAACAGCTTTTAAAGCAGGACCAATCCCCAGAAGCTTTGCCCACACTTTGTCCATAAAAGATTTAGCACTCTTTTGGGACTCTTGCATCTGCTTAGCTTTTGCTTTTGCTTTTACTGTGCTCAAACCTTCAACTGCTTGATCACACTCCTCTGGTGAAGCTTCCTTTTTCTGTTTAGAAACCTGTGGCTCATTTCCATTGTTGCCACTGCCCAATTCAGGTTGACCAGCCACGGATGAGGAAGCATATGATACAAATTGCAAAGTCCACTTAAGTCCCAGAGGAGAAATGAAGTCTGCCCTTCCAATTCCATTACCCAAATTTGATATCCTAAAGGAGTTATGCCTGAGAAGCCCTGCTGCTTTGAAAGCTGATAATTCATCCTTGGAAACTACAGATGAACCTCCATTTCTACAATCATCAGTAGTTGCAGATGGTTGACTTGCAACCCAGCTGAAATTGCCTATATCACTATATTGGGACGGTCGCCTATACTCGAAACTTGAGAAACCCTGAATCAAGTGAGTGGGTTGATTCAGGGAATTGAAGAGATACCTGTTCCTTCGCAAGATTGCTCTTGAAGCCATTATCTACGAAGAGAAAAATGGTGACAAATCTCATGCAGCCACTTGACTTAGCCAGTCTGTAGACTCTGTACACAACTAACTGTAAGAGAGACTATCGGCACCATGCAATCAACAAGCATATAAAACTGCCTGGGATATTTGATAAAATGCGTAATGCACACAATCTCAACATTCATCGATACTTTACTCCCAGGAATATTTAAACAAATAATACCAACGAAATTTACAATTACCCACCAAATGGTTTCACGAGTCTTTACAGATAACACTATTTAACGAAGCAAATTAACAGCACCCAAATATGTATAATGATGATTTGCTTTCAATTATAGCTGGTGGCATTCCAAAACCAAAAACACACACGGATACACACACACTCATAAGTATACGCATTTGGTGCAAGAAGCAGACAGAGCAATTTTGGTAAAAAGAAGAATTATAATCAGAGGCATTATATAAAAATCAAAGAGCACCAAATAGACAATAATTAAATAATAACAAAGACAAAAAATTGATGCGTACCCTTTAAAGCTCGCAGCAAAGATGAATCAGAGAGTTTGGGAGAGAGAGGGGAGCGAGAAGAGCCTGTACTTGTCTCTCTTTGACAAATGAGAAATGTTATGGTGTATCACGGTCTTAACTCTGTGTAACTAGTAACTAGCCACTACGTTAAGGCGTGAGTAGGATTCAGTGGAGTGGAAGAGCTTCTCAGTTCTCACTCTTCGGTGGGGCCGCAGGATTTTTGTGCTGATTAGAAAGCACTATCGTGGGCTGATGATGCAATTAAGGGTATTTTTCTTTTAATAAAAAATAATCTACATTTTTTAAAGGAAAAAAAAAAAATAAACTACACTAAAACAAGCTTCCGAGTTCCTATAAAGTTGATGATTTTTTTTTTTAAGAAAAAAAAACGATTGGACCAAACAAATTAGTCTAATCCAACTTGATTGATAGTTGATCAATTTATTTAACAACTTTATAGTTAATTCGTACTTAATGAATTTATTCCAATCCACGTACACATTTTGTGTCTTCATTTAGTTTGTGTCGTCTCCTCTGAAACTTCGACATCCTCTGCATTAATTTCATTTGAACTTGTTTTGTATGGCACCTTTGTGGAACTACAATTGTTGTGTTCGTTCTCTCACCAAAATAAATGAAACGAGATCGAGCAAGCATATATAATGCCACGACTTTCGTGCATTACAAAGCTTTGTCTTTGTCTTTGAGAGTTAATTTGCTCCAATTAATGGAAATGTAGGTGCGCATGAATGATGTACCAGATTTCTGCATGGCTTGGCATTTGGCAATCGTCCCGGTAACCGCTAACCATATGATCTGATCATTAAGATGCCAAAACAAGTTCATGGCTAATTGGCTATTAGCAAAGAGGTATTGATTAGTCCCGAAAGAAATCCAATGAAAACGCCCAAACAAATAATTGAGTGTTGATAGATCATTTCCACAAGTGCTTTTATGCTCTTTGGGAAAGGTTCTATTGTTCTAAACGGATAAGTTGCAGCAGAGCCTGCCATCAATTTAAAATTGCAGCAGAGCCACACCTTATACCCTATAATTTTTTCTTCATCTGGTGCTCCTTCCAATGGTGCCTCGACCTCATAAAATTGCCCTAAACAGAGCGTGAGTTAGTTTGTGATTGAGACTTATTTGGTTGCAGTTCTGGTAATTAGTATATTGCTATTAAAAACAGCGGACTCTGATCTGATGAGACAACGTTAAGATGGATTCTGTGGTCGGTATTAGGCTTATACAAAATAACAAAAACTCAGCTTGGACTGGACAACACATGCATGGTTATTATAGTTCATATAAATTATACATGGCCAACTAATTTAAATGGTTGTGTAAGGTTGGCCGTTTTTTGGTCAGCAATTTTGGGTTTGGGTCCATCTTTGGCCAAGCATCAAATTCAACCCAGCTGAGGTTAAAAATTGAATAAAAATTGAGATTACAGAGGGAAGGAAAGAGAAAAATCAAGTACGAGTACAACATTCATACTCACAATTCGGGGAAACAACCTAAAATAAGTGCAATGTGGCATGATTAATAGAGAAGATTTCCCACTCTTTTAAAGACTTTAGAGTGATGATAAATGTACAGCAACAATTGCGAGCAGGGTGATTTGACAGTTTACGAATCACATTCAGATAATTTATAGCTCAAGAAATCTGTAAATTGCCTCAACTTGGCCATCTCTTGTTTATAAATATTTAATACATCGTTTAGACGAGAATATATCATTCATGGGTTACACGAATGACTTGCTTACCAACATTTTTCCCAGAAAATAACCCAACAAAAGAAGATGGAGCACTTTCCAAGCCTTCATTCATGTCTTCAATGTAAACAATCTTCCCTTGTTTGTAGTAACTAATAACATGTTCCAAGAAGCGTGGGAACAAGTGCATGTAATCACTTTGCAGGAATCCCTGCATCCTGATGCGCTTTGTTATGAGATTGAATACATTGTGGATCCCTTGGGGGTCAGAGAGGTTTTTCTCAGACACCATCCCACAAACAGCAATGCGACCATGTATTCTCATGTTGACAAGTGCTGCATCAAGCATGTCCCCACCCACATTATCAAAGTAAATGTCAATTCCCTGAGGAAAGTACCTGTTAATGTTAAGAAGAATAACATTAAAGTGAAGATCTTAATCTTATGCCTTTTGTAACAATTTAAGTTCAGAGATTGACAAGAAGAATGGTCACTAGGCATGAATCATGTAACAAAAGAGGTTTTTTATCATACTTGCAACTTAGTAACTCATCACTAACCTTTTCAAAGCTGCATCCAGGTCTGGCTCTTCCTTGTAGTTAAATGCTTCATCAAACCCAAGCTTCTTCCTCAAAAGATCAACCTTGTAAGTAGTAATGTGTCCCAATTAGTCATATTGCTTGTCAGTGCAATTTCATTTTCATGAAATGCACAGTCTGCCTTGTAGTAATTAGTAAAAGTTTTACTTGTATCACATATATTATTTCAAATTATCTACAAAAAAATAAATGATTCACAAAATACATGTAATAATGCATATTAGAGGAACAAGACCTTACTTTTTGGCTTGAGCCCGAACTTCCAACTACATAACAGCCATGTAACTTAGCAAGTTGACCAACAAGCTGACCAACGGCTCCAGAAGCAGCAGAAACTAAAACATATTCCCCTTTCTTAGGGGAGCAGACCTCGTAGAATCCTGCATATGCTGTAAAACCTGGCATACCTGTACGAAGATCGAATGTCTAGTTTGGGCACAGCTTTAAGAATTAAATTTTTTTATTTAAACTAATCAAAGCAGCCATACATGAACCACAGAGTCTTTTCGTTTTTTCCTTTCCTCCTAGTCTAGAAAGAGAGCTAATTTCAATCACTCACCTCTCCTCTCCTTTGCTGTCCAAGGAGAAAAGGAAAGCTTGGATACAACACTCTAATTAAGCTAAACAGGCAGAAAAAAGCACTAGCCAACAATTTTTGGTGCATTGAATAGCTGAATCAAAGTGTCTTATGTTTCCAGGGAAACAAAAGGGGCTCTGAAAGAGCCTGCTGGAAAAAAAATGAACGACTTAGATGTTGAAACTGCAGTGGTTGTTAGAAGTGGTCTAATGAATCAGGATATATCCTTCCAGCAATTATTGGTCATCAACTGTTAATGCTTGATTAGACTAACCAGAAAAATGAATGGTTCACACTTTAAGCAGTTAGATTAGCTTATGATTGTTGGAATTGAAATTAATGTCAACAAATCAGTATTTTTGCCACAAGTACCCAAAGATCACAAGTTGATCAGCTCCTTGAAAGAAAATGTTCCAGAAAATGAAAAAGTATAAAGTAGAAACTATATACATAGAGAAAGTGTAACCTGCTCTCTCTTATCGTATAAGAAATTTTTCTCATACTCTCTGGGGTTGACCGCACAAATACCTGAACAATCTTCATAACTATAAGGTATTCAACTAGATATATTGAAATTGAGAGATAGTGAGGCACTTTAGATCCTTAAAATTGTAACTCTAACTAGAAGCTACAAGATCAAATTAGGATTTTTTTTTTTTTCCTTTCAAGTTAACAATCAAAACAAAGGAATATTCAGATGACATACTCTCTGATTTTGCTGATTCCTTTGATTATATTTCATTCTAGCCAATTTAACTATTAAAAGTGTCCCCTTCATAATTTTTAGGTCAGCACTTATGAAGTCAAGATTCAGTGACTACAAAATTTTACGCACATAAAATAAACATAGAAAAAATGACAAAAATTTAATAAAAAGAAGCATTGATGAACCAAAAAATTAATAAGAGAAAGCATTGATGATTCTAAAACTTTAAAGTATAGAGTCTACATTAGAGGAAAAGACTTAAAATTGTGTCTGTTTGTGTCCAAAAGAAGGGAGGAAAAAAACAGTCCAAACTAATATGACAGATGTGAAATATTTTATTGAAAAGCAAGATTAACATACCAAGAAGACCCACATGGAACGATAGAGGGATGTCATCTGGCTTAATTTTTCTCAACTGCTCAGTTCTATGGATCAAGCTGTATTCTTCCCATCCGGTGATCCCCGAGATGAAGTCGCCTGGCTTGAAATTCGGATTATCAGAATCCAAAACTTTGGACACACCAAATCCTTCAATCGGCTTCATAAAGAAAACCGTTGCTAAGAATGACTATTATAACAAAATCATCAATGCAGATTTCTCTTTTTTGGTACAATGGGGATTATCAATGCAGATTTCAAGTGTCAGCATTAATAAAATGGTAATATACATATACTTCTGTTGTATAAGCAGGAAATGAATCAAATTGTAGTGACAGTAAAAGTTAGAACAGTGGCTGAGCGTTGTAGTGGTCATACCTACTACGAAAGCACACCAGCAAAATTAAGAAATGGAAGAAAAGTGAAACGAGAGTAAATGAAATACCTGGTCAGGAACGAAGGAAGGAATATAGGAGTCATGGAAATCACGCATACGGCCCCTCATATAAGGGTCACAAGAGAGGTAGAGATTCTTGACCAGAAAAGCTCCAGACCCTTTAGGGGCCTTGAGCTTAATCTTCCCATCCATGACTTGCAAGTCTGTTTCCTTTGGAGTCCCCTCTATGAACCCCTTGAATATCACTTGCTTGTTCTCTACTTGTACTATTTCTTCCATTACACAAACACAATCAATCAAAATTAGAAACGATACTTGTAAAAGATTGAGAGACCAATACTTTCTTTATGGAGTCGACAACTATTAACCAAAATAAACGCTACAACACACTGCTGTTTAATTAGGCGCCGGTGTTACTATGTTCACCACCTACCACCTGTACGTTTCGCACGTGCTGCTTCTATCTTTTGGTCCACACTCGCACGTGCTCCGGCCACCTATGAGTCTATGACCTATCTAACCGGCTAACCTCTTTGGAAGAAATTCTAAATGGACAACTCGTTTGCTCAATTACCCCAACTAGCCCACTCCTTGTTGGCCTCCCTCTCTCTATTTTTCTCGACCTATTCTTTGAAAGTAGTTTTTAAATGAACCCACTTAAATTGCTAAATTGAGCCCGTACACAATTTTTTTTTTTCTCAAGTGAAAAACTTTGTCTATTAATGAATAAATAACAAACTCTTACATCAATTACAATTTATAAAATTGAGATACAAAATAGTACCTGTAGCACTACCGGGGTTGAGTTTTTTGTTTTTTCTAATTGTAAATATGTGCAGAGTGAGAAATTTGAATAAAAAATCTTGTGAAGGGGCGGGGGGGTGTCAACTCAGGAGTTGGTGCAATTAGAACTACTCAACGTCTAATTATTTTTCTTTTTTTGGTAAAACTGGGGGCCAAAGGCCCAAACAGAATGAAACTAACTAGCTACAAAGCAGGCACGAGAGAGGCCCAAAGCATCCTCAAAGAGGACAGGCCGACAGGTATACAATTCTGAGGGGATGCTCAAAAACAGCAAGACCTAAGTCCAAAGAATGGCCCAGATCAGCCACCTGATTCCACTCTATATAGACAAGAGTCAATCTGCAGATTCTGCATTCCCCATCCCTCCCATTAACAGCAAATTAATTGTTGAAAAGGTAATACATGAATCTTATAAAAGAGGGAAAGGCCTCCTTTCCTTTTTCCAATATCGTAATCATATTTTCAGAGAGGACAAACCATGTCCGAAAATCTGAATCCACCATTTGAGAAGGAAAAAGAAGAAGCCATATTGTCTAGCCAATGTATCTCAGCAGAGGATAAATAATCGATGTATGAAAACCTGATCCACCATTGATAAGGACAAGTAGAATCCAAATTGTCCAGCCAAGGTACCGTAGATAGAATAAGGCTACCCGGCAAGTTCAATTTCCACGATACGAAATACAATATGCAAACAAAAATTTTCTTCACTAGTAAAACAAATTAGCACTGTAATGGATATGGAATTGTTGCAATCATTTAATTTAACATACAAGTATACAACAAACAGCAGCAGCTACAGTAACGTTCAATTAAAACAATAACTGACTAGAATTACTTTCTTACTGAAGGCCAGTACTCACATTTGTATTCAGCATTCACTATACCTGTACACTTAGAAACTTAAAATCACCCCAGATATTTATCAATTGGACTCAGACTTGGCTCAACAATTGATGTCAATTCACATGAACCATAATTCAATGAAAACAAATCAAATTAGAAAAGCAACAACGTTTCTCAGTATTTACAACAAAATCCTTGGAGATTTGGCTTATGACCAAACCCGGCGATTTCTTACCTAATTGGATTGGCCATAAAAAAATCTTGTTCTTCACATCAACAAGTGCCAGTATTATTGGGTCTGTGTTGCTTTAAGGACTATGCAAACTCCACAGGTGGTCAACCACATCACAGGATTTGCTAAGGTGTTGGAAATCAGACCGGTGAAGAACAGTCCCTTGGGTTTGTCTGGCACTGTGCCCAGGGGGGTCACTTTGCTTTGTCTTGGCTGAACAGCAGTGACGCACGCAGACACGGTGATGTCTTGTGTTATTAGTGTACCTCCCATGCACCTTAACCATCAATATAACTTCCTTGTCTCTGGTGTCTTCACACCACCAGTTTTGTGGGACACCATCAACAAACTCTTCTAGGATTTGGTGTTCCTCGTGATGAACAGAGACCTCAGCTATATGATCTGGTCTGATAATGCCAGCTGCAGGAGTAACCTGTTTCAAAATCAAGAGTAATTAACAAGCAATTTTAACAGTAGATCCAGCAGCTCATCTTAAGATTGAAAATCCAAAGTTGTAACCTTTAGTTGACAAATTTCTATTAAATTTTATTTTTGATGAAATGAGCAGCAGAACCATGCTTGAACAAGACACCAAGTTACATCCTGATCCAAATAGAAAAGCAATTTAATTTTGTAATAGAAAATGAGATGATCAAGGATACTTGAACTTCTTCTGAGATAATATTCACAAGAGTATGCTTATTATACGGACTGTACAATCTGCCAGTTATACGGACCGTAAAAGAGTATGCATGTTTTGGTAAATGTTTTTCCTAACTTGCGAATGCAGTGAAACATGCTTTTGCCTAGAAGGAATTCATAAGACTAGTTATATAATCTACAAATTTTTCATGTAGGATCAAACATTAGTGTAGCTCTGATGTTCACATCCATATCTTAGTCTGAAATTTCTGTCACTATAGAACATTCCCTACTCGCAAATGCATAGAGAATTTTATGTGGTCTAATTCATCTTTCTAATGAGATCAATTTGACAAAAACTCATTTTTATGTGGTCTAATTCATCTTTTTATGTGGTCTACATATAAACTCATTTCTAATTGCTCCGATTGTTAAAACTCCCATGCATGCACCCTGTTCTTGTCCTAATTGTCATTGTTGTTGTTCACAAAGGTGTACAAACAACTCTACTGCAAAACTCCTGTCTTTCCTAGCACTCTCCACAACCAAAACACTCAATTACTGTAATGGAAAGCACATATACTGTTCCAAAGCATAGAAAGTTACCTCAAGCCATCGTGGAAAGCCAAAGGAACCTCTAAGACAATGATCTGACATGTGACCATCTTCCTTAATGATAGACTGTCCTTCACAAATTATTTCAAATAAAGCATCTTTGCTTCCACATTTATTTGTAATACGCAAAATGGATGTGTCCTGGTTTTGAAGGATTATGTTGTTTGTACTGACAATAGTTTCAGGAATCTTGCACAGTTCTTCAAGCATACATTTGATTTTCTCATTTGATTCAAGAATTTCTCCAAGCTCTTGCCTCCTTATTGATTCATCAACTCGAGCAATATCAACAGTAAAAATGCAGCGGACAGGCTTGTGATCACTGTCTGTAACGTCCATGCAGGCTTCATACCTATTAAACAGGATACGTGATGTACTAAAAAATAAAAATAAACAGAAAAAAGATAATACTAAAATGTGCATACTTGAATGCATATAACAAATACATACATAAAATGTAGTGAATTAACACCCTTGCCAGTGACCTTTTTCTTTGATGTATTCTAGGATTAGACAATTAGCAAACACACACAATAACAACAATAAAGCAATAAAAAACACCAAGATTTGTTCTCGAGGTTCGGCGAACTTTGCCTACATCCCCGTGTGATCCTTAGAGAATATCAGCTGCACTATGTATTGAATAAGATTACAAGAACTTATTGAAACCCTAGACTACCCAACTTGCAGCCGCTCTCTTCTCTCTTTCACAAATAGCCCTCTTGTGTTTTTCCCTCTTGAAAAACCCCCTCCCTTGAAGTCAGTCACCCTTGAGTCTCTAACCCGAGTCTCCCTTTGAGTTTCTTCCCTTGAAGTCTCTAGCTATTCTCTCTTCTATGCGACTTGTAGTAGCCTATTTATAGAGCATAGGCTTACCACTTACAATATGGATTCCTAATCCTAATAGAATTAGGTAATTCACCCATTAGCTAATTATATTCCCTTGTACACAAGGAAAACCCTTTAGAACTCCTTCCCACATTAGGAAAGTCTTGCGCAAGTCCTCTGTCTTCCAAAACCGTACCCTTCTAGGAAACCCAAAATCTGACCCAAAACTCTACTCTTTGACTTCGGCCGACCGGTCGGCCAAACTGCCCCGAAACTCCAATTAGCTTCTGGAGCTGGGCGACCGGTCAGCCAAAGCTCTGACTGGTCGGCCAAACTCCCTGAAAATTCTGACGAGACAAAATCACAACATAAACCCCACCGATATAATTCATAAGAAGCATGTTGTGTCAGACTAGAAAAACATTCCACTCTGATTCATAAAGCAAACTTATTTGGGAGAAAGAAATGCCTTTAACAGCTAAACCCTAAGCACAAAGGCAAATGTATACCAATTCTCCCATAGTTATTATTTGATCCCTATTCCCATTAAATGGTCAAAAACTTTACAATAGGAAAACTTACTGTGATACTGAAGACACTACAGGGCATTCTAAGCTGCATTCTGATACTGAGGCTGAGCGGCTGTCACGGTACAGGATTCTATCGCACCAGGCTGGAATGCGCTTCTTCTCACCAGAATCATACCCTATAAAAAGACAATTCACACATGTTTAGAGTTCAGAAGAAAGAAACTGCAATGCCTACCACTTTAAAAAGGTGTCTTCTCTTTCTATTTTTCTTATGAAAGCATAAATTTCCAAAAGGTTCAGGGCAATAAAAAAAAATTAAATAATGAGATAGAGATTCAATAAGCACAGAAACATTGTCAATTTGAGTCTTGGATCACCCAACACACAACAAGTTACAACCAAATATTGCTAAGGCCCTAAACAGCTTACTCAGTATTCAGTTAAGAATCTTCATCCAATCCTGTTTGGGTGCAATTTCCAAAAGGTTCAGGGCAAAAAAAATAAATAAATAATAAATAATGAGATAGAGATTCAATAAACACAAAAACATTGTCAATTTGAGTCGTGGATCACCCAACACACAACAAGTTATATCCAAATATTGCTAAGGCCCTAAACAGCTTACTCAGTATTCAGTTAAGAATCTTCATCCAATCCTGTTTGGGTGCCCGGCCAAAGCAATGAATTTAGAAACTCATGCAAGTACAGTAAAATGTACCTGCTAAACCAGCTTGATGCCTTTCAAACTTGTATGTAGGAGGAAATGTAATATCTGCCTCACGCATTCCTTGGAAGACATTTCCAGCTTCCATTTCCACTCGGAGTTGATCCCTTTCTCTAAGCCAATCAAAGCATCTTTGAGAAACAAAATCCCTAGCCTCATCATAAGATATGCCGTCAAGCCGATAGTTAAAATCACCGAGAAATATGACCATGTCTGCCTCAGATAACTCAGGCATCCCTTCTGCAGAATTATTACCAATAGCCTGAAAAGGCATCAATGCTTATCAAAATGGCTGGAACAAAATTGATTATATAACAAGTAGTTCAAAAACAAAAAGGTGCTATACCAATCATGGTATATACATACATTTGTACCGCGAAGCATTTGAACTGCAGATGAAGCATTAGCTGCAATAGAAAGGACCAATGGCAAGCCAGATCTATAAACAAACCAAAATAAATACATTGAGAAGGCAAGGGAACAGTAGAAGAAATGTACGGTCCTGTACCAGCTGCACAATTGAGAAGGTTAGTAGGTCGGCTGAAGGTCATTGTTCGATATACATGATCGAAGTCCGCATTGCGACGATTAACAGCTTCCAAATGTGCAGCAAAGTGGCAATTAACAAAGCACATTATCCGATCATACATTCTAATTCTCAAACCAACAGCTCCCTGTTTGAACAATCTTTAGCCACATTAGTATTAAGAATAATCAAATGTATATGAAAACATCGTACTATTGTGAATCAAAGTATCGGTATACCTGTGTTTATGCATATCAATGGACAGAAAAGGGAGACAGAGACCACCTAAATGTTTTTTTTTTTTTTTAACAGAAAACAGAGTAAATATATTCATGAAAATGTAATACATTACAATGAAGGTGAACAAGCAGTCCACCAATCAAGTCAACATAAATTTAACAGCTAAAAAGAAAGCAATCTCATAAGTAACTATAGCCTCCCAATCCACAAGGCATATTTAATGAAACTCAGAAGAAGCCAAAGCCCACAGAGATGCCCAACAACAAATTTTATCCCTCAAGGAATCCACCTCCTCGCATCTGTTCTAAAAATTCCAAATCCCATTTGCAATGTATAACTGCTATTAACACTTATTTACCACCAGATATATGTAGTTTGAACTTTGAACTCAAAATAGCTACCGGGCCAAGCATAAACCTATTACAATTCATCCCACATACAAAACACTAAAGGCAATCTCTATCTTTACATCTTTCATCTTTCTTTCTTTTTTGTCGCTTTGTTTTCTTAGAAAGCCTTTTCTATGATTGATCTCAACACAAAATCAATTTCTATCATACAGTACAAATCAGCATAACAGAGGCAACCTCACCTTGTTACCAATGGCACGCCCAAAACCACATGGAACTGCTGCAGCATCGACATCCCCGACATGAGTCCTAAGATCATTTCTCACCCTGAAAGACAAAAATTGAACTGCCATAATGAGAGGCTCAGAAAGGAAAAAAGCCATAAATTTTTTTTTTAAAAAGATAAGATACAGAAACTGTATTAATAAAGAAAAAGCAACCAATAAACTGGGGATCTTCCCATTAAAGATTCTCACCACGTTGCAATGAGCAATCCTGCCAACTGCCTGGAACCAACACGTTCAAACATTGACCCTTCATCCAGCGTTTTGCCAATCATATCCAGCCACCACTGCCCAACAGAGCTCCCCTCAAGGCCTACCTAAAAGAGATATGATGAGAGGTGATTCAGTCAACTCTACATATGCAGGACTGGCATGTGAGCAACCATTCCATTGCTTTCATTCAAAAGAAGATTGTGGTTAGTAATGGTATCTTATTTAGGCAAGGTAGACTCCACACACCTAATTAAAAAGCAAAACCTTAGAAGTTGTATTGTGTTTTCTCTTAGAAGATACAGACTGATGTCCCACAGTTCCACATAACACAGGCCCATGCCTCTAAACAAAGCATGAGATTTGGTTGATTGAATAGCAGTTGGTTGGTTGGGAAAAGAAATATCCATTTTGGAAGCCAAAAGTTAGGACTTTTGCATCAAGTTTCACAACCTCCTAAACAAAAAGCTCTGAAGTTTCAAAATAAGTGCGTCCATGCTCTTAGGTTATTGGCAATCAAATGACCAATGCTCACACACAATAACATGCATCAGCGATGTCCTTGATGCAAGGCATCTTGACAAGCATCTCAAAGACAACTGCAACTTGCATACCATTATTTTTATAATAATAAAATAGTTATTGACCTAGGCTTCTTGAATCAAATGAACATTGCTCACACACAATAACATGCATCAGTAATGTCTGTGATGGAAGGTATTTTGACAGGCATTTCAAAGATAACTTCAATACCTGGATCAAATTGACACAAGGAGGAATTCTATGTAGCTCAAAATTTTCTTGCCTTGACTTTTATCCTTAAGTCATCAGGCAGCAATAATATCAACTTACAAGTGTGCGTTTCATAAAATTATTCAAAAGAAAAGAAGAAAAAGCTCACAGTTTCTTTGGCTGCAGACATAGCAAGAAAACCAGCGCCCATTTCAACTTCTTGCAACCCAACAACGACAATGCCAACATCAGAAGCTACAGAGCCTAGCCAGGATATAAGTGAGTCATGAGATGCTCTTCCATGTCCAACATTCCATGTACCAGTCAATATTTTGAAGTTTTCTATCCTAGTATATAGAAATTCTTTGCAGGCCAATTCTGAACGCAATATGTTGTCAAGAGGTCCTGGGGATGAAATATTCCATCCACATATACCACCATGATTAGCCAAGGTAAATATATAACCAGCTCCTGCAGCCATTTTTATAACAGGACTGCTATGAGCTACCCATCCTCCAAGCAGATTACCCTCAAGGTCCAATACCTGGACAGTGCCACTCGCATAACCCACCCATATACGTAGCCCAAATGTACAAAAACATTGGACAGCAGAATAATGGTAATGGAAATCTTGTATACGACTACCATTTCTATCCCACTGCACTAGTAGGCCATTTGTACACCCTGTCCAAATCATTCCATCTACTGCTATTAGCAATGCCTCAGTTCTTCGGTTATCATCTCCCAAGGCACCCTTCACTGCAACTCGACGAACAGCATCAGCTGCTCCCATTATTGCATTACGTGATCGCTGAAAGAAACCAAAAGAACTTTGTGTTTTGTCTTTTTTTGATCCAGAAACAAATTCCACTGATAAGTCCTGTGCTGATGAAATGTCCACTCGATTCTCAATCTGACCATCTGTATTAAAGACTTTCAGTAACTCCCTTGTACGAGCATCCCTGTAATATGAAAACTACTAGCATAACTAAAATTCATGACTTCAGTCTGCCTTCACTTACAAATGTACAAACCTACACCTTACTCTACGAAAATGTGAATATATTCATTGATCTAATGAGACAGATATAAAGCGCATAGTAAACAAAAACTACAGGCACCATCAAGACACCCTCTTATTCACACATGGCAAGACATGAAGTACAGACCACGCTGACATAGGGGGGACCCACATTCAAACTTTAAGCTAAATATTCAATGTATTAGTGACACACAGTGGCTGAAAAATTAGTTTCTTCAGACAAAATATTAGTCAATTAAAAACAAATAAGGAAAAATGCTCAATTCATCCTAACAGAGTAACAGGCAATCATCAATATGTCTGGAGTCACAGCAGAGGTAATTCGAAAAGTTAAAATCATATGCTAATATAAAATTCCATGAAATTTTACAAAAAATGATGAGTTGACATGAGAATAATCCAAATATAAATAGTTGAATTCAAATTGATTAGTTTTATCAGGAAAAGAGTGAAGTTTAATCCAAAAAATAAAACAAATCAGCAGCTGCAGCAATGGGCAAAGGTAAGTATTAAAGTCAGAAAATTAAATACTGAGAGAGCAGACGTACCACAATGCGAATGAGAGAGAACCAGCAGTCCACACTTTTGCTCTAGATTTATCGGACAATAAGTACCTAACATCTGAAGTTAATATGTTAGTAAAACCATTAACGGCAACTTGGGTCCAAGGGTCAATGTAAGACCTCTCCACCACAGACATGTGCCTTTCTTCGGTGGTTAGAGATAGAGCTTTTTCAATGGCTTCCGACGGCCATATCTTGATGACACCACCCTCCGAACCGGACCACAGATCCCCTGTATCAAAGAAAAACAATGTGATTGGTAAACGTATAAACATTGAAGAAGAAAGAATGAATAAACGAATGAACCAAGATTCAATAGTAATTGATAGGTAGTGGTAGATTTACCATAACAAGAGATGACAAGTGAAAGAACGGGGCCTCTATGAGCCTGCCAAGACAGGCACTCCGTATAAGGATTGGTAGAAGACGTAGGAGCAGAATCCATCTTCCAACATCTAATCCTACCATCCCTATGCCCACTCCACAACGCCCTATTCCCCTCATCCCCAACCAAGCATATCACCGCCGATGTGCACTCAGACTCCCTAAACGGCACCGTTTCCTCATCCCCTGAATTGCCTTCGCCTGCCGCCGAGTACAGATCCTTGAAATTCCAAACCCTAACGGCGCACTCCGTCCCCGCCCACAATTGGGACTCGGTGCTAACCAGCGTCCGTAAGAAGCACCCTTTTTGAGTCTCCCTCAGCGGGTGGGGCCTCACTTCCAGCCTTGGCGGCCGGTTCGGGTGGACCGCCGCCCGAACTGGGACTTTGAAAATTCCGGTCCCTCCACCCTTGGCAACGAACTCCGAGAGCGAAGAGTGGTGCTCCTCGGAAGCGTTGCTTTTATAATTCTTATTCTTGTTGTTGTGCTCGTCGTTGGTAACGGAGAGCTTGCGGTCAAGGAATTGGAGCATATAGTCTAGGCGTTTGGAGGTGGAATGGAGCGAGACAGCGTCGTTTTCACCTTCCGATGAGGAGGATGAGGAGTCCAGGAAGAGTTTTGGAGCGGTGGGAGTGAGAGTGTCACCGTGAATCTCGTCGAGGCTGAATTTGCGGAGGTCAGGGTGGCTTTGGTTTGATCTAAGGGGTGAGTCACCGAGGCTCATAGACGATAGGACGTCGTCGTTTCCGTCCATCTGTTGATCAGTTGAGGAAGCAGAATCAGAATGTTGGACTGTTCACTGTTGGTCGCTGAAGCAGAGCCAACTACCGAGATTGGAGCTCTGCGAATATCTATGTCTACGCCAAATAACTAGTTTTAACTTCTAGTCTTCAACTAACAAGAGTCTCCGCGAGAAAGAGTTTCCTTTTTCTTTTCTTTTTTTTTTTTTTTTTTTTTTTTTTTGTCAAATTCTATTCCTTTTTATTTAAGTTATTTTCTTTTTTTTTTTTCTCTTTAATGGTACATAGAATTAAATTTCGAAAATTTCCTTAAAATTTCTATTTTGTTGAGGTTTCAAAATACTACCGAATGGGAATTGTTATAATTTTGTTAAAAGTTTCAATTATTTTAATTCTCAAAATTCAAAATTTAATTTCTTAAATAGTAAACTGTTTTTTTAATATTTTTAACCCATCTAGTTGTTTTGATATGAAATCACAAAGGTTCCTCATAATTTAAACTTTGTCAATTTTGTCATTTGTGTTTTATGTCCTTTACAATATTAAGTTGGGTTTTTTTTTTTTAAATTCTGAAACGAAAAAGTCTATGATCGGCCAGTCCACCTACAAAAACACAGTGACATGTCAGTCTACTTTAACAAGCCTAGCGCTTGATACTTTCACCGAGCTCTAAGTACTATTGACCAAGCGCTTGACAATTGTCATTGTGCGACAATAACTATTTACCCAGTTGAAAAAAAAAAAATTGAGTAGGGGCTAATTTGCATCAAAAACACAAAAAATATATATAACGTGACATTTATTTGTACACGTAGACCTATTTATTATTATAATTTTTTAGGTGAGTTTAGTTATCATTAAGAATCCAAAATGAATTTTAGAATCATTATCTATATTAGGTTTAGGATTTAAGGTTTTTGGTTACATATTAGGATTAACAATTAGAGTTACGGACTAATGCTACAAATTATGTTACATATGAGGGATACAGATTAGGATTACAAATTAGTGTTATGGACTAGGGTTAAAAAGTAATATATGGAGTGTTTGGTTACAAGTTTTGGTAATTTAAAAAACAATACATGTTTTAATGTTATTGGGCCACATAACACCCAAGTCTTTTTTTTGTTATTATTATTGTGGACTATGGATGGGTGTTGAACTGTTGATAATGGTGTAATTTGGAAGAAGAAATGAGAAAAAAAAAAAAAAGGGGGGATTGCATTGGGGGATCTGTAGTGTGGGGCTTGTTTGTTTTTTAGTTATTTTAGTTTATAATATTTAAAAATTCTTTGGTGATTTTTTTCTATTATTTTATTACCATATGGCACTATGTGTTAAGCTACGTGTTAGACTACTGGCATTCACGTCAATTTTTAACATATTATTTAACAGTAAAACTATGAAAGTATGACATTACAACAAAATGAAAAACTTTTGAATATGACATTCAAAATTCTATACATATGATATTAAGTTAAAATTTGAAATAAACTTTAGAGTACTGAAGTGAAATTAACCCAAATATAAATATTGATTGCCTAGTTTCAATAAAAAAAAAAATTGATCGCCTACATCCCGCATTAAAGGCCAGTTTGGTATTGTTGTGAGGAAAATAACTGTAAAATAAAACAGCTGTGAAGTAAAATCGGCTGTAAAGTAAAACAGTTGAGTGTTTGAAAAATTATATTTTCAAAATAGTTGTGACTGCAAAAACAATATCAAAGTATTTGGTAAATGTTAATGTAAAAATATTGTGTCTGCGTATAATTACTAAAATAGTCATAATGTTGACTTTCACTTATTTATTTGGTAAAAATAAATGTTTTTTTTACTTATTTTTGCTACAAATTTGTATTACCATTAGTTTTTTCAAGGACAATATTATTAAAATATCATAATCAATTATTACAATATAAAATAGGAAAATTTAGAGTTCAGTCCATTTTATGAGCATTTCTTAGACTAAGACCGGTAGTGATTTAGGGTTTTTAATTAAGTCATTTTATTTTTCTTATTTGTCCAAAATCTCGGAATTAAAACCTAACATGCAGCATCTACAAAGCCTACTTTACACCTTAGGAGGGAAAATATCATTCAAATTGAGGAAGAACTTTATTATAAATTAAAAAGATTTTTTTATAAATTAAAATGACTTTATTGTGAATTAAAACGATTTTCTTATAAATTTTTATGAGTTAAAAAAATTTTCTTATAAATTTTAAAACACACCCGGTCTCCATCTAAAAACTATTTTTCTAAAGGACCTAAGCCTAAATATCTCTATAAAATATAACATGGACATATTTTTTAATTAAAAATAAACAAATAAAAATTATAGACATTTAAATAGTTATATGAAAAGTATAATCAACCATCACGTACATGCTTTACATACCAAAATGACTAATATGACAAAACTTAAAATAAAATAGAGATAAGAGATGTGATTTTCAAAAATCAATGAAGGTACTATGAGTAAAATAAAATATTAATTGTTGCTATGATTCATTACAATTTTCAAAAAGCAGATTTTTATATGCTTTATCAAATACCAAAATTGTTATAGGTGATTGAGAATTGTTATTTACAATAACTTTTAAATTTTCTACCACAATCTCAAATAGGGCCTAATTAGATATAGAGCAAATTACAATTTAGTACCTTAACTTTACATGTTGTTTTAACTTAGTACCCCAACTTTGAAAACTTGTAAAAAATATCTCAACTTTTATTTTGTATTAACTTAATACCCCAACTTTGAAAACTCGCAAAAAATTATCTCAACTTTCATTTTGTGTCAAAATAGTACTTCCATTAGTTTTTCTGTCAAAGTGACAGGGGTATTTTCGTCTTTTCCTTCAATTTAAAAAATA
Organism: Dryas drummondii; assembly: GCA_003254865.1. NCBI lineage: Eukaryota > Viridiplantae > Streptophyta > Magnoliopsida > Rosales > Rosaceae > Dryas > Dryas drummondii. Next base: position 3,857,406 of record QANW01004277.1, read on the forward strand.
ATAAGTTGAGGTATTTTCGTCTTTCGACTTTGAAACTGCCGGCTAAGTTTCCACGTGGCAGTCCCTTGTTGTTCCTATATGCAAGGTGTAGCACATAAGAGTTGACTCCATGTTTCTCCTCTTTCTCCTCCTCTCATCGCTGTCCTTGAAAGCATATATTTTGCAGCTGCGGGCCGGCGAATCAAAGAAGCAGCTAAAACACGGGCACCCTAATTAAGTTAGTCATACGTACCTAAAATGACTAATATTGACGGGGGTTGTAGTAGGAGAGTCCCCGGGATGCCATTGATGAATGGGCGGAAGGACCACAGAGATCATGATCAAGATCTTATTCTATTCCAGGAGTTGCAAAAGCACGAAAAAGAACGCAAAAATATCGCCAGCCTTCTCCAGCCTGTTTCTGATGAGTTTGAGCCAAATGGTATATATGGTTTCATATTAATTTATATATAGAAATATCTCTGTGTTTTATCATATGTATATATATATATATATGCTTGCTCATTAGCTTAATTGACCTTAATTTTCTAAATATGTATTGAAGCTGGCAAGAAAGCTGTCTTTTAATGTTAATTTCTGCTTCGGCCCGGCCCCAGTGTACGTACCAAACAAAAAAGCTGGCTAGAAAGCTAGCGCCTAAGTATCGATCTTCTTAATTATTAATTTTTAACATGATTAATTTATTTACTAGCTATAGCAAAAATATATATATATATATTTACTAGCTATAGCTGTTGTTCCATATAATCAATAATAACTACGTACGTACATACAGGAAACTATCAACTCTACAGAATTGCATCTGCCAAGAAAGGATCTGGACTTGAATTTCTTGCTGAAAACGACAAGAACGATTATGATTGGTAACTGGCTTCCCGCTAGCTAGCTACCCTTTTATTTCTCCTTAATTACTAGGATCATATGCCTATATATATATATATATATATATAGAACTGACTATGTACGTAATAGAAGCTGATTAATTATTTGTTTTTATATACATCAAGGTTAAAAACACCGCCTGCAACTCCTCTTTTTCCATCTCTAGAAATGGAAACAAATGGCCCTGAGCTCGTCATTCAAAGGGAAATACCAATCCTCCAACCTCTTTCACGGGTATGTATGCAATATGTATTAGAATGATCGATCAATTTTAGTTGATATTTCGCACATTTAAATTACTACACAAGTTTTTTTTTTTTTTTTTAGCACAAGTTTTGTTGTGAATGCTAATCTCTGATTTTCAATCAAATTGTTGAAATTATTAATTACTTTAATTTGAAGTACGCCCTAATTAAGAAATCTAATAGCCAGAAGAAGTTATATATATAAATATATGGGAAATGCTAGCTACATTTTCCTTACTACATTCTTTTTTATTTTTATAATTCTTATTATGCAGTGTAGTTTTATAATTCAAACCGTTTATTTTCTATATCACTCTTTAAAAATCATCATAGTTTGCAAAAAAATCAACCAAATAAAAAATTGTTTATTCATGTAATTCTTATCAAATAAACGGTAAATGAATATTTAACTGCTACCAAAACCGTCTAATTATTTGATAACAATTACATGACCAATGATTTGATTAATTTTTTTGTAGAAATTATAATTAAAGAGTGATCCAGAAAGTGAACGGTTACAATCATTAAATTACATGGCATAATAGGAATTATAAGAAATAGTAGAAGAAAGTGGTAGAAATAGGAATGTAGCTAGCAGCCTAGCATATATATATATATAGGTAGCTTGCAATAAGGGATCCCTCATTTAGTGTTAAATGAGGGATCCTCTGTGGGGCCTACACGAGTTCTTTTGTGTTGATCTGAACCGTTTATTTTTTACATCTCCATTGCTAGATCAATTTTGCAAAAAAATCAACTAAATCGGAAACCGTTAAGAAATCCAATTTGGATCAAACAAATAGACGAACTACAAGTTCGCCTATAAACACCTAAACTTTGACCGCTTAATCAAATGAGTAAATGGTATCTGATTTGGACAATTTTTTGTAAGGATGATCTATCAATGAAGATGTAAAAAATGAACAGTTTGAACCGACACAAAAAGACTCATATGGGCCCCACATGGGGATCTCTCATTTAACACTAAATGAGGGATCCATTATTGGAAGCTACCTGTATATATATAGGCTCCTTCCATTGAAGGATCACTCAAATAATTTTATTTAAGAGATCCTTCATGAGGCCCACTCCATATAGTATTCTAAGGATCCGAACCGTCTATTTTTAAGGTCTATACTCAAATATCATCTTTGTAAAAAATTTAAATTAATCGGAAACCATTTGACCGTTGATTAAATGATCACAATTTCAAGTGTTTATCGAAAATATTTTGTTCGTCTACTTATTTGATTAAAATTAAATATCTTAATGGTTTTTAATTTGTCTACTTTTTTGCAAAGATAATATTTTAATATAGATTTAAAAAATAGATCGTTTTAATTGTTGAAATACTATATAGAGTGAGCTTCACGATAAATCCCTCAATAAAATGGGCATATATATATATATATATATATCTTCTCCGGCTATTATCGAAAAAAATCTTCTATGCATATTACATACATGGTGATTACCTCTAATTAAAAAAAAAAATTTATTTGTTATATTTTATTGATGGGTATGAACTTTTATAGACTATAGTTATTACTTTATCCAACATATATTTATGCGCCCTACAAATTAAATACGATTGGATATTCATTCATTTGTATTAACTAATGAAACGTAAAAGGAACGTCAAACCAGTTTGCAGCTGCCAATTGCAAGTCAGAGGCAGTACTTGAGGCAAGCAATGGGAGGCTAAACTATCCGAACCCGAAACCAAAACTTCCCCTGAGGTCTGTCACCCAGAGTCAAATTAGTGGACGAAGCATAGTATCAAACCAAACAAAAAACACCAAAGCAAGATCACCACCTGCAATTCTGAACCAGCAGAAAGCAACCAAATCAGCCGCTGGCCTGATCACTGGAGAAAGAGCAAATAATGTGGTCAATCATACTCATACAGCAAAATCCATCGACCAAAAAGAAAGCCATACCAATTTCCTTACTTCCCAATTTAAAAACATGGGAATTATAATGGATTCAAAAAGTACGTCAAAACCTGCAACAAGTAGAGGTGCCTCACCTCTTGTGAGATCAACATTAATTCCGTCGCAATTAATTCCAGGCTTTTCTAATGAGAAACCGCCTAATCTCAGAACAGATCAACGCTCGACTTCTGCTTACCGGCCCGGCCGACCCAGCAAACCCGCACCTGCAACTGATCACCGGAAAGCAGCTGAATTACCTGCACCCCCAAAGCTAAGGAGGCAATCATGCTCACCAAGCGTCTCTAGGGGTCGGAAAATAGAAGCCATGCAGCAGAATTTTCAAGGCAATGTGAATACTCAAAAAGGAAGAATTCAAACAGGAAATGGGACGCAAGTTTTTGGGAGTAGGATGGTAGAGAGAGTGATGAATGCTAGGAAAGCAGCTACTCATGATCAAGAAAAAGATAAAAAGCAAAATTCTCGGTTTCTGATTAATGGAAGCTCTGGTTTTAATTGGAAGAATATATGATGTCTAATTAAGAGTACGTTTACTGGATATAGCTCTCCAGCATATTATGGTATGGTTCTTGCCTCTTGGCATCTTGCTTTTTCATGCTTTTCATTTCATCACTTGAGTTTAATGGAAGAATATATGATGTCTAATTAAGAGTACATTTAATGTCATGCTTTTCATTTCATCACTCGAATTATATATTAAAGATACCAACTAACTGTTTGTTTAATGATTTTTCTCTTTAATGTCGTGAGAAGTTCTAATTAAATTTGATTTCCCCTCTCCAAATTTAGAAGAAAGTATATTTTTTTTTCCCAGCAAACAAAAATATATGGTGTTTTTCGTTTGCTTAAAGGAAAGAGAAAATAAACATATAGACTACTCAAGAGTTGAATTGTCATGGGTCATGTAATATCATTAATGTATCAGCTGTATGTATATATATATATATATATAAGCGCCACCAAATCGTATTTATTGTTATATAGTAGTTGAATTATGTAACCGGTGAATGAAATAGCGACAAAGCATATCAAAACGTAATTTAGTAATAGAATTGAGTCAAGTTCTTAGAAGTTTTCTGAAGATGTTTATCAAAAAATCACTTAAAAACAATTTTAATTTTTTTGCCAATCACTATTTATAATATTTTTACTAATATAAAAGTGCTTTTAGCAGTTTCACAGTTTTAAAAACAATGTCAAACTGACTATAAGACCAAATTTGGACAACACTCTAAGGCATTTAAACCATATTGCAATAATAAAGTGAGGAGATACATTTTTGCATGATGGATTGGTTTTTTTGAATGCAAAATGTATCTCATCACTTTTAGTTCATGTGATTGGTTTTTTTGAACTTTGTGTATAAGTGATTTTCATATCTAACTCATGAAAACTTATAATTTTGATGGAGTTAAACATGGGTCCCACAATGCAACAAATTTTCAATTTAGGTGGCATGCGGTTCAATTATAATCTTTTTTTTTGTGGCAATGCAAAGAAAAACCCCTTTAGATGAAAAAATCAATACAAAATCCTCAAAATCTTTGAAACATTGTTAAAATACTAAAAATAAGTCATGTTTTTTTGTAAATTTGAAGGACAAACATATATATGACGTTTCATGATTTTGCGTCGTGTTCAACGCTCTCAGAGATCATTTTGAGCAAAATGTTCAAACGCAATTTGTGTCGCTTCAATGCAGTTGCAATAGATGCATAATTGGGCTGGAGCCCATGTGAGAGTAATTAATTTTAACATGATTTAAGAGACTTATAGGCAGAGACCGACCTACAATTGGGCTGGAGCCCATGTCAATTTAGAGAAATTTTGTATTCAAATTTAAGTTTCAGATTATCTCAGCCCAAAATCCCACCCATTCCACTTCGTTTGGTGTTATATATTCTTCTTGATCTTCATCTTCTGCAATTCTAGAATTTTTGTTCTTCTACCTTTCTCTTTTTTTTCTTCTATCTATATTCTTATATTTGTTGCTTTCAAATTCATATTTTTATTTTAAATTTAGGTCTATTAGAGTTTGATTTAGATTCATTTTTTAGCACACACCATTTTTGAATATTTGGGGGATTTAGTCATTTAGAATTTATAATTTAGAATTTTTAGTATAGAAAGCGCTTATACTCAGTAGTGTTTTTATTAAAAATGCTTATACTCATAAGTATATACAAACTTTTACAAATATTTAAATGATTTTTGAAAAAGCACTTGAAAGTGCTTCTTAAAAAAGTATTTTACATTTACTTATCAAAAAATAACTTAGAAACACTTTTATAATACAAAATCACTTTTTATTCTTTCTACCAAAAACAACAAAAAACGCTTCTATTAATAAAAAAAAAAACGGTTTTGGCAACTCTAAAATATATGTCAAACGGCCCTTAAAAGTATTACTGCATTAAGTACTTGGAGTTAGCTGAAAGCCTGAAATGGTACGAGTGTGTGAAAAAATTATTGGCTAAAAATTATGATTAGACTAGACCAAAATTGGATTCCCTCAATTGTAACAAAAAAAAAATATATATATATACTGCGCGCGTTGACAAAATACAGAAAGGGTGTGGTTTATCTGCGGTGCAGTGACACTAGAGAGCTCAAACGTGTGGCAATCAAGCATAAGCAACATATATTGACCAAAGAAAAAAAGCATAAGCAACATATCCGTAAAGTTATCATTTATATTTTATATTTATGAATAAATATAAAAAAATTGTAGCTCTATGAATAATTGTATCTTAATATCTTTTTTTGCAAGAAATAATTAAGGATGCGATTGATTGGGATAAGCGATTATGGTTCTCGTTGACCAGTATGCATGTTTGAAATCCTAAAATCTGCGGAGATATGAAAATACACTAATTAATTTATTTTAAGCAATTGAGAGCATTTGGATTTGGCCATTTGGGTGATTGATATTTTCTTTAGTAATAAAGTAGGTAGGCTATACCGTAGAGAATAGAATGCACAACGCCACAACCTGAGAGCGTATAATAAATAAAGAAATTTTATATCTGGAAAAGAGAGAAAGATGCTACAACTTGTAGCTACCGTACTGGGGATGAGGAGAGGATGGGTCAAGTCATGTCACTACCAACATCACAAACTCCAATCTCTGAGAGTCTGTGGATATAATAAGAAGAACAAGTGAGAATCGGAGATCCTTATTATTATACCCCTCATTTTCATCACTCGCTCACTCACCAACTCTTTGTTTGCTTTCTCCGCGTCTTCTGAGCCTCTGCTTCGGGGGGACTTTCCCCCGCCTCGCCGATATTACCTCGCTCGCAGCCACCCACCCACCCACCCACCCACCACTTACTACTCTCTCTCTCTCTCTCTCCACGAGTCTTTTCCTTTGGACTTCCTTGTGATCATCATCTTTATATGCAAAGTTCCGTGCCATTTGTTTCCCGGCGAAGAATTAGAAGCTAGCTAGCGATAGGAGTGCCAAAAGAAGACCATATTTGCATGAGCTAGAGCTAGATATATAATATTCCATCTCAACCGTTCCAAGCTAAAGATAGCTAGAGCTCGATCTCCTTAAAAGTAGCTAGCTAGCTAGCTTGGAAAAAAGGAAAAAAAAAAAAAAAGGAGCAGAACATCAAGAAGAAGAAATAGAACGAAATTTGACACAGATCAGAACCTGTTCAAAGAAAAGAAAGAAAGATCAGTGGAGGAGGAGAAATACAGTACAATATTGTGGAGGAGATCCTCCATATTCATCATCAGTACCAGACCACTAGTAAAAAGTTTCATCAAGAAAAGAAAAAGGTTTGACCGAAGAAATCGAGGCCACCGCACGCAAGACTAGAAGTACTAGTACTACTCTTCTTCCATTTTTATTATCTTTAATATATATTATTTTGCTAAACTTTCAGGACAAGAAAAGGAAGAATAGAGACTCTTTCATCCAACCCAAGATCTCCCTACACAGTCAGAGTCAGACCCCTCTTAATTCTTATTCTTCTCTCAATATTCTTCTTCTCCATCAATCACTTCTCTCAGCCTTAAGTTTTCTTTGTTCTTTTCATTTTTATACTTCATTAAACTTAATGTTGCTTTTTTGGACATTATATATATATATATATTATATATTTATATATGTGTTACTGTATACAGGTAAGCTAGTTCATCCCAAGAAAGTCTTTTATCATATATCCTGTACCCTCTTTGAAAGTCCCATACTTTACAAGTTTACAGAAAATTTAAAATGATCCAAGTATTAATTAATGTAATATAGATATATTTCTAGCCAGTATGAAATTCAAGCAAGATCTGCTTCCAAAGTTTTCATCGAAAACGGTGAAATAGAACCCTTCTTTCTTGAACTCCTTCCTTCACGAGATCCAATTAATCCCTCAGGCTCAACCCCACGGGTAAATCACCTTTCTAATTTTCAATTATTACTTTATTCCTCCTCTCAAAACCCTACCGACCCTGCAAATTTAAGTCTCAGGGAAGTCTCTTTTTCTATCCTCGATCCCTGATCTCCTCGATCTAGCTACATCCCATCTTCTCTCTGTTTATCAAGTGAACCTTCAATTGTACCGCTGCTTAGGGTTTTAGGGTGGTGAGAGAAATAGAAAGATATAATATATATATACAATATACGTACATAATATTAATTATGTATTTTTTCTGTTTTTCAAGAAAATACTTATATATATATAATTAATATTGTATGCATTACTCGCTGTATATTTTTATATCTAGCTAGCTGACTTCCCTTTTACAGCTAGCTACACCAGATCTCTTATACTCAAGCCAATACGAAAAAGATTTCATTTAATTCTTTCAGAAAACAAATTCAGAAAGAATATCAGTGATATAGCACCAGATCCTGCAGGGTATATCAATATTTTCTTTTTGTTCTTACTTTCTTCTTCTGCCATTAATGCCATACCAATTTTAGCTAGCCATTGCAACACTCACGCAAATTTTGATTACTTCAAGTCGGCCGTCAGATTAACACTCAATTGATTTTATAATTCCAACTTCGACTTTTTTTTTTTTGGTGGAAAATCCAACTTAAATTTTTCTTTTTGAAAATAAGAGGCAATTTCCAACTTTCATTGGTCGATGCTTGCTGCCTATACCTAATCAAAAAAATTTCCATTTTGGCCAAACCGTCATTATGCCATAGATTTCGCATATCTCTGCTTTCTTCCTCGTATTCATTTCTTCATTTACTTAATTTATTCCCTACTTTGTTTATTTCACGATTCATTAATTCTTTTTCTACTACCTTTTCTCCTTTTCTATTGATTAAAGTCTCAAGTTCTTGACTGTAAAAACTCAAATCAAAATTTGGGTTGATTGGGAATCACGTACAGTTCCAGCCCTTCTGTCCATCATATATGGTATTAAGTGACTGCAGATCGACCGAAGTTTAAAGATTTTGATAAGCAATTTTTTTTTTTGGTGGTTAAGATGAGCAAATTCATTGTCATGACTCAAGATCTGAAATTCCGTGAATACATTTTATTTGAAAAAGTTCATAGTAATTTGTTTCTTTTTCATTATTAGTTATTAATATATAAAGATATATGGTGTACTTAATAATTAATTGATATTTTTTAATTACAGAGGAGAAGGAGGTGGAAGATGGCATCATCGTCGAATTCCCCATGTGCAGCGTGTAAGTTCTTGCGACGCAAGTGCCAGCCAGAGTGCGTATTTGCACCATACTTCCCACCAGACCAGCCCCAGAAGTTTGCAAATGTTCACAAAGTGTTTGGGGCAAGCAACGTCACCAAGCTGCTTAACGAGTTGCACCCCCACCAGCGCGAGGACGCTGTCAATTCTCTTGCCTATGAGGCTGACATGCGCCTCCGTGATCCCGTCTACGGCTGTGTTGGAGTCATCTCTTTGCTCCAACACCAACTCCGCCAACTTCAAATGGACCTTAGCTGTGCCAAATCCGAACTCTCCAAATATCAGAACCTGGGCATCACTAGCCACGGACTCATAGCTGCTGCAGCCGCTGCTGCCACCGCCACCGCCACCACCCACAATCACCACCAACAGAACTTGGGCATCAATCTGATTTCAGGCGGAGGTCGAGACCACTACCACCACCAGTTTTTCCCCAGAGATCAGCAACAGATGCTCAGGAGCTTTGATGCCGCCGGAAACAACGGCTATGATGCAAGCCTTTTGGCCATGAACGTCTCCGCAACCGCCGGCATTGGCCAAATCACTCAGTTCCAGCAACCTAGGGCTGCTGCTGGGGACGACCGCCGAACCATTGATCCCTCTTAATTAGGATTTCCTCTTTTCCAGACTTTCATCAACTTAAACCAAATCCATCAAAGGTACAATATTATATTTAATTATTTTCCTCATTAACACTCCTAAGTCTATTGATCGTTTATATTTTTTTTGTTATTTCTGGGTTGGATCACTAGCAATATCGATAAAGTGGCTTTGGCTACGAATAACTATCTGACTAGGGCTTTCACACCCTGTCAATCCAATTGCTGAAATTAGGGTTTTCAAAAATAATATATATATGTAATTATAAACAGTAAAAAAAATACATGTGAAAATTAAAAAGGAAGTTCTCAAATTTTATGCTACTTGTCGGCTTAAAATTAAGAAAAAGATACAATTTTTATGTTTCTTAAAGTTCGATTTTATTCAAAGGTAATTAAGTAATAATTAACTAGCCAGCTATTGATTGATTGTGGTATTTCTCAGTACTTTTTTATGAAATTAAGTAATTCTAAGTTTGAATCCGTTTCCAAAAACTGAAAGGAGAAAAAGAAATTAAGTAATATATACCCAGATAGTGTTGTGTTGTTGGGCTTTTTGCCTCCACTTAGAAAAGAATTAAATAAATAAAGATTTCCACGGTATTTAAACTGTTAGCAGATGTATATAATTTTTTTAATAATTTTTTTTTTGTAAATAAAGGTGTTCTGAACTAACTTTCGCGCATTAGACTAATCTCTTAAATCGGTCAAAGGGATAAACAATCCACGCTAGACTTAAGAATTTAATATATTTTTAATAATTAACTGTTATCTAAGTGCATTGCAAACGATATGTTACACTGTTTGGACTTATGTTAGGTGTTTTGAACTTGGAATTTGAGTTCCTCTTAAAATAACTTGGCGTTTGAGTTGGTACGGTTTTAATGCGTTAAAGTGAGAACCCATCCGATCACTACTCCAACTTATAAAGAAAAAGAAGAAGACACAAATCCCACTGTTGAATGTTTGACCAAAATGCACTCTTAGAGTCTTAGCAATTATTTTTTCTCTTTCTTTTTCTTCTCCTTCTTTCCTTTACTTGTTTTTTCTTTTACAAAAAGGAGAAATCTGACTGAAAGAAAAAATGTCCGCGCATGTACGTTGAGACTGTATAGCACTCTGTGTCCAGACTCTCAGACTTTTCCTCTGGAGGCATTGTGCAAACAGTCTTACACTGGGCATTGCATGACAATCTCAACTCGTGCAATTGGAAAAACATGACATCATGTTCATTGAAAACCTCTCTCTGTTGGATAGTAGGTAGTTAATTAATTATTATCTTTTGCTTTTCAAATTGTTAGACCACACATGCATGATATTATTAACCCTTCCATATCAATTTGGGTTGATATGCAGGGAAATAGGGTGTACACTCAAGGATTAATTCATCGAACAATTGGAGTGGTTTTTAGAGTAAAAAGAGACATAAAGAGAGGATTGGTACGTGTAAGAGGTTGACAGTTTATTCTGATTAATCAATACGTACCCCTTTTACAGACAATTTTGTTATATCTAATTTATATGTATCCTTGAATTAGTTTTCTCGTACACATATGTCACATATCTATATCTTAATAAAGAGAATTCTCGATATGTGCCATATATACATGTGTCAACTATCTTTGCATATTGCCATCCCTCTCTTCCAAAACAGAAAAATCGAAGAAAGAAAAAAAAAATGTTTTTCCCAGAACTGTACTTGATCTTCCAGTCTCACAGTAATAGTAATTATACCATTAGTTCGTGGGGTTTGTCCTCTTAGGCAGCTGGCACGGTGGGTCTGTATGTGTTTCTACCCCTTTGAACTCTTTTCTCAACAGTGAAAAGACTATATGATTGCGATTGAATTAAAGCATTCCATATGATAGTGATTTTTTTTTTTTTTTACCAGATGATCGATAGTGGTTTCTTTGTTTTGGTTATGAGATTTGAGAAAAAAGTAAGGTTTGAGGTCTGGGGCTCCCCTTTATTGTATTATACCTGAAATTATTTTGTATAACTGTAATATGATTATATAATGTAATTAATTTATGTGTTATAATTCAAAGAAACGTTATTAATATTATACTCTAAAAATATATGTTTATCTTTAATTTATTTATATTATAATATATGAATGATTACAACAAGTGACAGTTTTATGGTTTATACAAATTATTTTTTCCTTGATATGAACATTTTTTTTTTGGGTTTTTATGAACATAATATTAATATTAAGTGTCCTATATATATTTATATATATATATATGTTAGATGTGTTGAACGATGGGGCCCTATGCGGGCATATGTAGGGGTGGGACTAGGAATGGGTCGGGTCAGGCCATTATCCGCTAAACAACAGACCCACCGGACCAATCGATATTGATAGATTCTCAAAACCATTATCCACCCGACTTTGGTGGCCGGGTCGTTTGTTAGGTGGCAACCGACTTTGTCGGTTGATGTTGGATCGGTTGGATGGTTGACCCGACTGAGGGATGAGTTGAGTTTATGGGCTAATGAAATTTTCCGAGATATGCAATGAATTTGCTAATGATTATTTCAATTCATCCCCTCTATATATAATAGCCATTTGTACAGGAACATGAAGTATAGAGAATTCAAAAACAAAATAATTTGCTGAATCAAAATAATGGATTAATTACAATCATAAGGTAGAGCCAAAGAATCAATCAACAACTAATGAAATGAATGAACTATTCATAAGAGAGACTGAGGAGATAGATCAGAGATGGACTTACATTATTAGAAAATTAAGGATTTAGGGCAAAATCGAAAAATTAGAGAAAAGATGGTGCATAGGTGGTCGCTGGTGAGAGAGAAGATGAGTGATGGTGCATGGGCTAACCAGCAGATGGAGGTGGTGATAACTAAAACACGACAGACGTGGTGGTGAGAACAGAGAGAAGATGAGAGAGAGAGAGAGTGAGAAGTGAGAACAGAGAGCCGAGAGACTGAGAGTCTGAGAGGCGTGGTAGACTGGTAGTGGCAAGAAGGAGAAGAAGATGATGGTGATTGGTGAGGGAGTGGTGGCAACGCGGTCGTGAATGGTGATAGACGATGGTGTTGAGCTGAGAGAGATAGAGAGTGACTGAGTGAGAGATTGAGAAAATGAGAGAGTGAGTGAAATGTGAATGAGTTAGGTTTGGGCATGGGTTCCACTCACACATACTATTGGGTTTTGGCCAAACACACACACACTGCCATACAGCCCAAAGACCGGAAAAAAAAAAAAAAAAAAATCCCAAAGTCTGTTGATAGTCAGTTGGTCGGGGAAAAACCAACTTTCCTAATTTTAGCAACCACCATCCGAACAAACTTTAATGGGTAGGTTGGTAACACCTGACTCGACCTTTTTGGGTCGATTGTTGGTTGCTTATCGTCCAAAGAAATGGGTTGGTAATGGGTCGGTTGTCTGGTAAAAACCGACCTATTCCCACCCCTAGGTATATATATATATATATATAAGTATACAATATCAACTCTTTTATTTATTTGTTAAGTCTATATGATTTATTTTCTACTACTTGTTGCAAGTTTCTCAAAATAAAAGAGAAAAAAAGACACTCATAGTGTATAAACATTACATAGTATTCTTTTTTTCAGGTGATTTTATATATATCTTTGGCTATATATAAGAATGTTTTAAAAATAACTAGTTAATAACATTTGAACACTATTTATTATTAGAGGAATGTTATCTACCTTCTCCTTTATTATTCTTATTCGATCTTGTAAATTTATGATCAAAACCATTCATTTTTTAGATCTAACAGTTCTGATCATGAATGCTATTTATGATCGGAACCGTTCATTTGTAAAGGAGAACGACTCTCACAAAAAATCATAAGTCGTAGCATCTCAAAAAACCTTTAAAAAAAAAAAAAAAGAGGGAAAACTCTACAAATTTTAGACTTAATAAAAAGACACTAACTTGGGTATAGAGATGGAAGAAGTTCTTTGTTCCCTAGCACTCCCTTGTTTTTTTATTTGTCTAGCAAGTCGATCAAAAAAGTTAACAAGGAAATAATATGTACCCAATGCCTACTTAAAATGCTCAATTAAATCTGAGCCCTTATAATGATACTGTGACTCAGATTGATTATCTGCACTTTGTCTGCATTAAAGCTTCCGCAAAAGAGAAGCTTTCAACAGGGGGCGGATCCGTGACATTATATTTTTGACATAAGTTTTCAATAGGGTCTACTTCATATATGATTTTAACGATTTGAATCGATTATTTTTTAGGCCTTCACATTAAAAGATCATTCTTGTAAAAATTTAAGAAAATCAGAAATTATTTAATTACAAAGATTAAATGGTCAACAAAATTAACATTAATTTGAAATGTTGACTTTTTAATCTTTTATGATAAATAGTTTTTGATTTGTGTAATTTTTGTAAGAATGGTCTTTTAATAAAGACTTAAAAAATAGACGGTTCGAATATTTAAAATCTTATATAAAATAAACTCTATTAAAAATTTGTGTACAAAAAATAATATCATGAATATTTTTTTATATATATATATAAATATACAAAAATGCTCTAAAACTAACTTGTTAGTAAGTTAATACAAAATTAACTACCATGTTGGGCCCACTGCACAATGTAATTTCAAAATCCGAACCGTATATTTTTTAGGCCCTACTTTAAAGATAATCTCTGTACAAAATCTTCAAAATCGAAAATCATTTAGTCATTTGATTATAATAATAACTATTAATATGCTTTTATCGAAAATATTGATCGTATATTTATTTGATTTTAATTAGATTACTAGATGATTTTCGATTTAGTTAATTTTTTTGCAATGATGATTTTTAAAGTAGAGCTTAAATAATTGATAGTTCGGTTTATGAAATTAATGATGTGGTGGGTTCAAAAATATAAATAGCTTCGTATTAACTTGATAATTGGCTAGTTTTAGAGCACTACTCTCTATATATATTTATATATAGGCTTACTCTTTGCCCGCAGGTTATGTAACAATTTCTCTTGCAAGTAAAGGAGTGTCCACTTGCAACAATCGTTGCAACAGTTTATTATCTCCTTGTTTGGAGACGGACGCAGCAAAAAGAATGATTTAACCAATATACTGCATTTCGAAATACATACTATATACAGATAATAAATGCATGAGCAAAAGTAGTTTGGATGTCAGGGAGACTGTTATGCATAAGGTATTTCCTGAACAAAGGCAGAAGACAACGGAATAAGACAAAAAAGACTGGCTGATAGGTGGATGGGAAATTAAGGCAACCCCCAAGAGTTACCCCCCCTCTCTCTCTCTGTCTGCCAGAAACATGAAAGGCCGTTCCAGAGAAGATGTTATGGCCATTTACTACTCTCACTTTAATGAAAACTCAAAATCCGATGCGAAACAGAGATCAAGCACAGAAAAGATAGTGGGGAGAGAGAGAGTGAGGTGAATTTAATTGAAATTAGTAGCAGATGTTATTAATTGACATGCTAGTCTTTATTTTGATAGGTCAGGTACGTCAGTACGTGTGAAATCACAATTTCCTTTGGTTTGGTTCAAAATCAAAATGTAGTCAAATCAAATAACAAAAAAGAAATAAAACGATATGCATCTGCATGACAATGATGACGTACTAGTGCAATGATGGCTTTGCCTTTAATTGCATTTGCCAGTGTCTCTCTGTGTCTCTCTCTCATATCGATCAGCCATCAGGGTACTACTAATGCTGACGCATGCACGCATGCATACCTTCTCATCTTTCATGGCATACCGAATACATACATCATTCACCATGCATATGTATATATATATATATATATATATTGCCTGTACATATATGCATGAATTAAGTAAGTGGGCGTGGGAGTGCACATGAGATGCAAATAGAGCAAATTTGCTGACTACTTTAATTAGGTGAGCAATATTAGGTGTTTGCCACCTGTCATATATGGTTATGAATTATCATAGTTAACTATGACCAATTATTGAATAAAAAAATATTTTAATCTTAACTTATTTTTAAATAAAATAAAATAAAAAATAAAAATTGAAAAAAACCCGTCAACTTTACTGTGATGGTTCCCTTCACAGTAATCTGCTTTCCCCCACCCNCCACTCTTCCCTTCTCTCTTTTCATTCTTAAGATTATTTTTATTTGCTCTCATTTTCAAACTTCAAACACAATCTCACTATCTCAGATGGCTTTTATGAAACATATCTACCAGTAAAAGTCGATGAGAGCAACGATCTCGTCGTTAGACCAGCAGGGAGGAGGATGGAGGTGTTGGTTTCGGGTTCGAGTTCTGGGTGGATTGTGGCGGCGCCTGGAGAACGAGAGGGACGGCTGACGTGGGTCCGATTAGAGAGGGACGATGGAGTCTTCTTTGGGCGAGGAAGGTGGAGAAGAAGCAATAGATGGAGTTTTGGGTTGTTATGGTGGAGGAGGCAAGAGTGGTGGCTGGAAATACGAGGGAGGGTTGTCGGAAAGCTGGGAGCTAGGGGGAGTGGGTAGGCCGGTGCAGGCGGTGCGGGTTGCTGCAAATTAAGTTGGGTAAGGTGATGGGTTTTTTGTATTATTTTATTTAAAGATAAAATATGAGTAAAATATTATTTTATTTAATAATTAATCATAATTAACGATAATTACTATAAATAACACATGTCAAACAACTAATAAAGTCAACAAATAAAGTGGTAATAATTAAGTAACGAGCAAATTTGCTGTCAGCATAATATGTTTCCTGTATACACGTTGCAATATATAATGGAGTCTCTATATCAATATTTTACTGAGATTTTTTCGAGATGTACAAATGAATTAACCACATAAAATTTTATGTCATTAACACAAACATTAGAGCATAGTGGCGCGCACACTATACTTTGACCTATAATTTTTTTTTATATTTCATAGCATGATTTCTTTTGTAATTATGTCTAGGGGTGGGTTTGGTACGGTTACCGTACTGAAACACCTATACCGAATTCCGACCGATATGGATTAGTAACCGATCACTTCGGTATCGGTCAGAGAGTGGTGGTGCCGACTACAAATCCCAACAACCTCTCCTCCCTCCCACACTCTGTACCAGCCAAGCCCGGCCACTCCTCTTAGATGAGGGATTGATAAGAGATTGACCAACCCTAAACCCTACCATCCCAGTTACACCCCCAACCCCAAACCCTAACCAACAACATCAATTAGAAAAAATGACGACGAAGACAAAGACCCAAGATTCGAAGTCAGTGGTCTGGACTGAGCCATTAGAGTCGATCAAGATGTTGTTTTGATGGCGATGACGCTGGGAGCCTCGGTTGAGGTCGATGATGGTGAAGTTGACGAGAACGCAGATGGCCTTGTAGATGACGGAGACGTTGCGGCTGATTTCGTCATGAATGTGGAAGGCGTTTGGGTCCAGAGGGAATTGGGTCCGATTTCGTCTTGATGGAATTTCTGAGGGGAAAGGTATTTTGGGGAGAGGGAAATAGATGATAGTGGTGGTGGTGGTGGTTGGAGTATTGGAGATGAAGAATTGATTGTGGTGGTTTGGGCTATGGTCGCACACATAAAGAAAAAGAAGGGGAAAATAAGAGAATAGAAGAGAAAAATAAAGAAGAAAATAGACACGGGTGGGAGGAGAGAGAAGAAGAAAAATAAAAGAAAGAAAGAAGAAAGGGGGGGGCACGTGGGTTAGGGGGAAAGGAATTAAAATAAAAAATGATAAAAATAAAGTTTTATTTTATAAAGAATAAATAAGGTATTTTGGGGTTTCGTTTAGGGTTTGAATTTTGGTGTTTAGGGTTTAGGGTATTTTGGGGTTTCAAATTTCAATTGGGGTTTGGACTTTAGGGTTTGGAGTTTTTTATTTTTATTACATATGTTTTTTATAATTTATAGTATATATTCAATAACTTAATAGTTTACATGTTTTTTAATTTATATCGTCTTCTAAACTTTAGGGTATATGGTATAGGTCATATACCTAATAGGGCCGCTAGGCTAAATGGCTAATACCATATACTAATAATAATATATTATACCATATTTTACTATATTATATTATATTATACAATATACTAAATTACTAATATTATTATATTATACTATACTATACCATATTATATTATTATACTATATACTATATACTAAACTCTAAGTTACCAACTATGAATTATAAATTTATAATATTAGACTATTAGGGTATAGAAATTAGTAATTTAGTATGAGATATCATATACATATACTATATAGGGTTTATAATTTAGTATAATATTGGGTTTAGGGCTAAACATTATGGTATATGGTATAGGTCATATACCTAATAGAGCCGTTAGGCTAAATGGCTAATACCATATAATAATAATAATAATATATTATACCATATTATACATTTATGATTGAGGTAATTACATAAATCATAAATAGTCCATAACTCCATAGTTCATATTG
The DNA here is from genome assembly GCA_003254865.1 of Dryas drummondii. NCBI lineage: Eukaryota > Viridiplantae > Streptophyta > Magnoliopsida > Rosales > Rosaceae > Dryas > Dryas drummondii. The sequence continues at coordinate 3,875,186 of QANW01004277.1, forward strand.
ATACTAATATATTATATCATATTATACCATATTTTACTATCTTATATCATATTATACAATATACTAAATTAATATTATTATATCATATTAATATAAATTATAGAAAATTATAAATTATATAGAAAGGTAATACTAAGTATTTTATATTTAGTGACTTAGGGTATACCAGTATAATATATAAATATATAAAAACAAATTATTTTAATTATACTTTTTCAATATACGGTCGGTATCAATATACCATCGATACTGGGTTTTATAAATCAATACCGTTACCGAATTCATTGGTATTTTTAGTATCGATATTTTTCAGTATAAAATCGGTACGGTATCGATATTTTTTGATATTTTAATATTTTTATCCAGCCCTAATTATGTCCTTCCATGGACATTGGTTTCCCAACTAGCGATAATAGTACGCTGAGTCAAGGATAATTTTGCAAGTCCTTATATGTTATTTAGAGAAGATATAGAGGGAGATAGAAGAAAGAAAAAAAAAAAAGGTGAAAGAATTAGGGTTCACCCGGATAGATTTTTGTTTTTGTTTTTTATGATTCGATTTTATAAAAGTTATAACAAATCGGTGAAAAGCAAACAAACGGTGTGATATTTAGGATTTATTTCGGGGGGTCCCCTGCGCAGTGGACTACCCCACAGTGAGATCCCCATACAAGTTCATTAATCCAATATTAGGCCCTCAGTATTTATTGGACAGTGCCAACACTACCTCTCTCTTTCACTGCCCGTAGGCATGGATATGAGATGACTAATCCTCAGTCACTATATTCAGCCAGGTCCTTGACTTGTTGTCTTTCTATTCCAGCCTCCTCTTCTTGGAATTTGGCCTCACACGCTTTCCGATATTTAAAAAAAGAATCGAGAGATAAGAAAGAAAAGAACGTTAGATCTTTTTCTTGGACAGTGCCAACACCTGTTACATCTTTTTCTTCCCTTTTCCTTAATTATGTTCCTTTTGTCCCCTCCAACCCACATTGTCAAGGAACCGAGTTAGAAGGGGCATTTCTTACATTAAGGTTTCACTGAATCACTGCCTAACATATCTATTAACGTGAGACCGTGGCGTGTTGTACTATATTTAAAAATTATAATAATTTATATAGTGACTTAAAAGAGATAAGGTAATTTTATAAAATAATTATTTGTAACGAGAGATTTACTTTTATAATTTTGGCATAAAAACTTTTGCATTTTATAGCTTTTTGGCCATTTTCAAACAAAAATATCCCCTAGATTTGGGTTTTGGATAAGGTTACAATTAAGATTCGAATGAGGGTTTCCACCAATGTTATGTTTGGGGTTATAGTTAGAATTTATCTATTAGACTTGCTATTAGGGTTTCGATTAAAGTTACGATTAAGGTTCCGATCAGAGTTTTGATTGGGGTTCCAATTAAGGTTCTTATTAGGGTTTAGGGTTTAGGGTTTAGGGTTTAGGGTTTAGGGTTTAGGGTTTAGGGTTTAGGGTTTAGGGTTTAGG
>QANW01004282.1:1174-72781 GCA_003254865.1 Dryas drummondii
TGGCTGCCCAAGTGAAGCAAGTCTTTTATGTAGATGATCCACTTGATTCGAGCTGGTCAGTCGTGATTGCAGCCCCTAATAAAGACTATTATGACTATTCACAAGAGGATGATTTAGGGAACAATGTGATTGATCATGAGTCCTTTACCAATGGCCTTCCATCTGTTGAGGAATTTGATGAGCTGATGAATGAGGATGACACCACTTACAAGAGGCCTGATTGTGAGGGAATATGGATACATCATGAAAATAAAAAGAAAAACAATGTAATAGAGAGAATGTAATAGAGCTGCTATTGTGCATTATTTGCAAAAAATGTAATGGAGAGAATATATGTATGTGTAATGGTACTGCTGCTGCTGGTTGTGTTAAGTAAATCATTTATATGTGTATTTTGTATTTGTGATCTTTTATTTGTATTTTGTATTTGTGATCTTTTATTTTGTATTTATGATCTTGTAGTTGTGTTAAGTAAATCATTTAAGTAAATTATTCATATGTAAATTATTTTTAATTGTTAAGTAAATTATTTTTAATACTGACTTTATTTGTTATTCATATGGAACAGGAGCCAGCTGCAAAACAAAAATGGCTACACCAAGGAAAAAGAGAAGTGTCAAGTGGAAGGCCAACTCAACACAGCTGGCCAAAAAAATTGTTGAAACAGCCAAGTGTAAGGCTAAAAAGGGCTCATCACCAGCCAAGTCCAAGGCTAAAAAGGCCTCATCACCAGCCAAGTCCAAGGCTAAAAAGACCTCATCACCAGCCAAACCCAAAGCCAAAAATGTGTCATCACCAGCCAAGTCCAAGGCAAAAAATGCCTCATCACCTAAGTCCAAGGCAAAACATGCCAAGTCCAAGGCGAAGCAGACTGGTCGTGGGGTTACAACCATGCACAGAGTTGTTGTGAAGAAAGCACAAGGAAGAAAGGTGAAAGTGGAGTTTAACTCCTTTGGCGCACCTTGCGGAGATGCACGTTCAACTTTTATGTCATACATTGGGGTTTTAGCTCGGACCACAGTGCCAATCATTTATAAAAACTGGCCAGCTGTAGATGACACCATAAAACAGAACATATGGGAGGATGTTATGGTAATTATGAAACCTTATAATTGAACTTGCAACTGCACCTTCCTTTTAGCCTTTTTTACTTTATTTACTGGATAACCATGTGCTTTTTTTTAATGATCCACTTGATGTAGGGTGCATTTGAGCTGGACCCGTCAAGCAGGAAACATGTTATGTCGTCCGTTGGCATCAAATGGAGAACATTCAAGACTATGCTGACACGCAAATACATTCTCCCATTCATAAATGATGAGAAGATGTTAAAATCACCACCGAAGGAGTATAAAAGCATCGAGCAAGTCTATTGGGATCAGTTTGTTGCTGGCAGGGTTACGCAGTCCTTCATGGTATGTTATATATGTATGAAATTTAGATTTATGTGTTTTGACTTAACTGACTGGTAGGTACTTTATTTGACAATATGGTGTTGTCTTAATTGTAGGAAAAACACGAGGTTCAACGTCAAAAAACCCTCAAGAGGAAGTATCACCATAAACTTTCACGGAAGGGCTACATTGGATTGGAGGAGACTTTGGTAAGATTCTTAACAATCCATCTGTCGGCAGCACTTGCCTTATTTATAAGCCCACAAGTTCTGATTTTTTTTTTTTAATAAAGGCCTCATCTTTTAGTGGTTTTAATTATAAACTTATAAATTGTGCATTATTTTTATTATAACTTAGAGGAAAGAAAGTTTTGGGGAGGATGACCTCGACCGTTCAGTCCTATGGAAGAGGGCACGAGAAGACTCTAATGGGAAATTGGATGAGGAAGTTTCTGAAGTAGTGAATATCATTGTAAGGATTTACATTGTGCTTATACATGACTGCCATTGCTTATTCATTGATAAGTATTTAAATTATGCATTATAATGTCAGGATGATTTGCTGGAAAAGAAGAAAAATGGAGAGTTGAAGGTTGAGGGTGCTAATGATGTGCTGACAATGGCTTTGAACACACCTGAGCATTTTGGTAGGGTCAGAGCAGTAGGTGGGAATGTCAACCCTCATGTGTACTTCAACATACCTAAAAAACCGAGGGATATAATTACAAAGAAAGAGCTGATTGCAATGTTTCTGAAGGACCGTGAGGGGCTTTTGGAGAGGCTTGAAATATTAGAGAAGAAACAACGTGGTGATTCACCTGTTACACCAAAGATGGTACCTGCAGGCCAAGGTTTAATGTCAGATAAAGTAAGCTGTGTTTATGAGGACAAGGCTAAGGGTGTGGATGTCGAGGTGAAAAAGAAAGCTGCTGATGATGAAGTAGTGGAGGTTGAAGAGGTCGATATTGCAGAAACTTTCAAGGTAGCTGCTCCCTCTTTCCATTATGATAATCTTGTGAACACTTGTAAAAACATACCTTAAAAAATGTTTGCCTACAGTCTTAAAACAATCTTTTATTGACTGTTCTATAAGTTTGGCTTGGTTTGTGTAGTGGGTGTTACATAAAGCTGAATGATGGGTCACTAAATGGTTGATGCTCAGCATGTATAGTTCCATTTGGGTCAGTGTGGGTTTGGATTTAAAGCATCAACTAAAAACTGAATACAAAGCCTTAAACCTATATGAGCTCATTAAAGGCAGACCTTTCTAGCCATTTTTTGTTTGTATACAAGTTATCCAAATCCTTATATAGTGTAGGGAAGGATTTTTGAAGTCTTGAAAGGGTTATTAGCTTCTATGCTAGAGTTCAGCTATCCTATTAGCAGTAAATCCATGAAAGTACGTCAAAAAATTAGCAGCTAACTTTTATGGCACACTGCAATTGCAAATAGGAGCACTTCATTTTATATTGTTGTCTCTTGTAATTTTTGCTTTGTGGATTAATCTAATTTATTTGTGGGCATTGTTTGGGACATACATGGCAGTGCCTAATCTTTTATTGACTGTTCTATAAGTTTTTGGACCTTATAATGTATCTTTATTATTCTAACGAGTGTTGCTTGTTTTTTCTTAACACCCTAGAAACCAAAAAAACAGGATCCTGTCATAAGGAAAGAGTTATTCAAGACATCAGAAGCTGGCAAGCAAGTGCCTCCGAATTGCAAGGCCTTATATCGTTTTGCGTGTGACGCGATGGCCACAAGTGGAAGAGCTATTGTAGCAGATTTAGAGGAAGAAGTCTTTGGGCATGTCCGACGTCTATACATCTTGAAAGAGGACATTACTTCCATCATGGAGATGCAAGAATTATCGGCCACGTGCATCGTGCTTTACATGAGGTAATTGACTTGCTGATTCAATGAGTATTTTCTCTAATATTTAAGTTATGATCTAGTAGCTGGTAGGATATGAACTAATTGAAATAAATAATTAGGCACCTATATGAAAAGGTTTTGAACTCACACATGGAAGAAATGGTTGCATTTGTGGACCCCTCGCGCATCTCACTTGGAGTAGGCGACTCACAACAGCGATCACAATATTTAGCAGATCGCTTTCATATGGGCAAATCAGATCGTGTTTTTTTACTTCCATACAATTCTGGGTAAGTTTCTGAAATTACTTATCTATTGATTAATTTAAAGCAAATTGTTTTCATATGGGCAAATCAGATTGTACTTGCTGATTAATGTTAACCTTTTCAAAGGCACACTGGATTTTGACCATTATCAATGAAGACAAAGATGCAGTTTTTATCATGGACCCTCTTCCGAAGCAAACCCATGACAAAGAGTGGATGGCAATTGTCAACAAGTAAGACTTTACTTTTATTTGATTCATTGTAACTACTTTTTTTTTCCCCAGATTTATATACCATCTTTGTTTCAAGACATATAATTAAAATTTTTAATTTTTGTTGATTAAGTGCTATTAGACACTTTAATGGACTCACGGGTAGGACAAATAAGAAAACGCCCCAGTGGAGGCATCTATTCGTAAGTCCTCAACCTTTAATGTCATTAACCTTAATTTTATTTGTCTGACAAGTCCACATATGCATATGGCTTGAATATTAACTATGTGCCATTTTTTTGGATATATCATGCATAGTGTCCAAAGCAACCTGGTGGTGTTGAGTGTGGTTACTATGTGATGCAGTACATGAAGGAAATTATTGAGGATACCAACCTTGATTATGCGACCAAGGTCAGATTTCCAATTAATAAAAAAAATATCTACCCAAGCTAGATTGTATTGCGTTTGTGTTGTTCATGCATTTGGATTAAATACTTAAAAGTATGGTTTGTAATATATGCAATTGAATAATCTGATCTGCCTTTTATCCTTTAAGTGGTTCAATAAACAATGTAGAAACTGCATGCATGCATACCCAAATTTTTGACTAAGTTCAACTTGGAGAAACTGCATCTTTGATGTTTGAGAGAGAGGTATTTGAAATTAATGTGAAAGTTAGAGTGGAGAACCTCTGAGAACCTCTGCTGCTTTGTGTCATATTGTTACTATATATTATTAATTTGAAACAGGGTTGCAACTACAGGGAGAAGGAATATTTGGTGCTTTTCTTATAGTGTGGTCTCTTTTCAAGGATAAGCAATTTTCTTAAAAGCACACATATGCATGAAGCAAGGAAATGGGAGGGTTGTTAGGCAGCAACTCATTTTCTAGTGCTGCTATTGTCCATTCAACTACTCTGACTTGCTTTTATTCTTTATGCATATGCATGTTTAGTTGAAAATTGAGATTAATAAGGCATGCATGTATTCAGTATATAGAACTTATGAGATCAATGAATTTGTGATTAAATTAAAGAATATATGTTCCTTTGATGTTTTCAGTGGTCCAATATGAAGACCAAGCGAAACGGATACACACAAGATCAAATATATGAGTTGCGTGTGGAATGGGGAGATTTTCTGAACAATTATCTTTAGACCGACAAGTTAATTGGTAGGTGGTGTGCATTTTGCCTTTTTTGTGGATAGAAGAAAGCTGTCGTGCATGCTCATTTTTTGTAAAGCATGGAAGAAGATTGAAGATTTGGTGCTTTTAATTAGATCATACAGGCTGCCATGACTATTTTGTAAAGGATGGCAGAATTGAAGATAGAACTAGCTAGCTAGCTAGACATAGTGATGATTTGCAGATTAATTAGGCTAGGTGCTATCATGTTATTTTGTACATGTGGGCAACGTTTGGTACATTGTTTTGGTTTTGTAAAGGTCTTAACAAGCAGGGTTTAGGCAATATTGCCTTAGTTATTAGGCTGGTGGCATGGTATGTTTAGACCTCTACAAAACAAAAAATATATATATGGTTATCTTGTTGGATATTTGTATTGTTATTGGTGATTATGTACATGTAGGCAGCTTTGAATATTGTTATTGGTGATTATTGAAATATATGGAATGAGAATGCATGGAAGATATATTTTATGGCTGCACAAATTTATGTACAGGCTCAAATTTATGTATTCATATCATTTTTTAGGTGAAAAAAAACTGATATAGCAAGTTGTATTCCAATTTTCTTTTGTGAAATCGACATACTAAACGATATCAGTTTTGGACTAATAATTGATATTTTATAACGCTTTGATATCAGGTTCTTTCTCAGATCTGAGATAAAAACAATATTTAGATATCAGAACCTATTCTATACCTGATATTGATATCAAGATTATATATATCAGATTCTACTATAGACCTGATATTGATACTATAGTTTTATATCATATTCTACCTCAAACCTGATATTGATATCGAGTTATATGTCAGTATTAGTATCCAATACGATATCTATTGACCAATCCTGTTGGTACTTGAATTTTATAGATATCATAAATAATATCAAATTGGATATCCATTTTGTATTTAGGATATCAGGTTGAAAAAGAAAAATGATATAATAAACAATGTTTACATATTAGTTTAAAATTGATATCTAAAATGTGAACATTAGATATTACGACGCGCTATATCAGACGGATACCCAAATAGATATCAGTCCACGACTGATATCTATCGACATTTTTATTGTAGTGAAACAGAGTAGACGCACACCATATAGTATTACATTTACCCAAAAACTTCTAAAGGTACATTTTTACAACGTAGATCTTAAACTTCAGTTGTAACCGAAAAGTTTGAAACACTTGACATCGAACATATCAATAAATGTATGTTTGTTTGTGAGAAAAGATGTGTTAGATTATATTCAATGAGAGTAAATAAAATAATGATATGCATTTTTTAACATTATAAAAAACAAGTGCTAATAACAGCCAAAGCAACCACAAAGGCACAATGATTAGCCTAGAGCTTGTGAGTGAATAATTAAAAAATAAATACAATGATTTTGACAAAGAAAAACCAATTCAAAATCCTTGAAACTAACAGATAGAGAGAGTGAGAGAGAGAGAGAGAGAGATAGAGAGGAGTGATACCTGAAGATGACATTTGGCGGAGATGACTTTTGCCGACGATGAGTGGCCGGAGATGACCACCGTTGTTGGAAATCGAATCGACGAGAGCAAGAGATGCGAGAGGTTCAGCTGAGGTATGCACAATTGGAATATTAAACCTTCACATTTTAATTGGATAAGTTATCCTACAGCATATAACTTAGGCTGGACTAGGTAGGATTAGGCCTTTTCCAATCCAAAGTCACTTGCAGCCAAACATGGTAAACATATAACTTATCCTATTTCAAGCCCATATCCTGCCGAAAAAACAAGCTCATAGGGATAGAGATTGAGAGGGACATTCAATGGATTGAAGACAGAACTTTCGTCAAAAAGAAAAATAATCAAATTCAACCGTAATGAATATGTAACTTACCACTTTGACCCCTCTTCTTACCTCATCCAATACACAAAGACTTTTACGGACTTTTTGAATACACAAAGACTTTTACGGATTTTTTTTCAAGTTTTTAAAAAGTCTATGTAAGTCATAGGGGTATTCTATAGGACTTTTATAGACTTTTAAAAAATCTATGAAAGTTAAAGGGTATTCAAAATGTCAATGACTTTTAAAGATGTTTTTAAATTATAGACTTTTGTGGACTTTTAGCTATGAAGTATAAGAGAAAAAAGTCATTATTTCTCTCTCAATCCCTACAAAAATTTTTGTAGACTTTTATAAGAGAAAAAAAAAGATTTTTTTTTTTCTCTCTCTCTCTCTCTCTCTCTCTCTCTCTCTCTCTCTCTCTNCTCTCTCTCTCTCTCTCTCTCTCTCTCTCTCTCTCTCTCTCTCTCTTCTTTTATCTTCTTTTCTCTTCACACACACACACACACACACACGTACACTACATGTTTTATTCTCATTAACCTCTGTCTCTCTTTCTTTCTTTCTCTCTTTCTCTCTTTCTCTCTTTCTCTCATTAAAACTAAATTAATTGTGGGAGGGGTTTGTCTGAATAAAGGTTGGTTTATAGAGGAAGGGTTGTAGCCGTTAGAAGGAAAGTGAAGAGTCACCTCTTCAGTTTTCTTCCTGGTTTGAGTGAGAAAGATTTCATAAAGGGCTTTGTCAGGTTTTTAGTTTTCCAAGAAGGCTTTGATTGGCTGACTAATCATTAAATTTCATAAAGGGCTTTGTCAGGTTTTTAGTTTTCCAAGAAGGCCTTTTCTTGAATAATTAAAAACAATCATTAGATTTTCTTTTTATTTCATTCAGTAATGCTACACTTACTATATTTTTACACCATAATTGCATATCATCTTACATAATATTCATATATTGGACACTAAAAAATAAAAAATAAAACTTAAAAAATAAAAGGAAATATCATATCCAGTAAAGTAATGACACATAAAGTGAGATACAAATGTTGGGAAAAAAGGTGGGACAATTAGGATTATTAATTTTCAATTTGATGAAAATACACTCAACCTCTCTTAAGCCATGAACATCATTACACCTTAACTAGGGTTCAACCTATTTTCCATTTAATCAAGTAGCCTAAGGTTTTAATCTTAGTTGTGTAAGCCGGTCAATCCTAGCCTTTTGATCCTTTGATATTTCTTTTGATCAACTCTTGACATTCTAAACCTAATTCAAGTATAAAAATCACATATGTGCATAAGTGCAAGTGCACATGTGATCCGAGAATGCTTACTAAAACACTTAGACAATTTATTTGTTTTCACAAGACCATTAGTGCATGCATAACAATTTAACAAATATGGAAATTCAAAATAAGTATAAACACATGATTTTAATCCTAATAAGTGTAAATAAAGGAGTAACAACTTATAGATTCAAATGTGTAGATTAACCTCATGTTTGTGGTTCAAAAAATTTGAACATTAGTACTAAACTAAAAATTAATTTTGCAACACATTTAAACCAAAATCAATAAAATTTGGGATGTTAGGCCTTCCACAGTGCCACTGGGATCTGATCCCCAAACCTATTTTTTGGGTATAATATAGATATATCTCATCTTCAATGAATCGGAATCCGAACCCCACAAAATATTGATATCCAAATTCAATCCCGAGATGTAGATATCAATGATCCCCAATACCCAGTCTAGCCCACATTTGTTAAAAAAGCTGATGAAAGAGAATGAGAAAGCAACATATTTATTGAAAAAGCTTATGAGAGAGAATGTGAAAGTGTACTATTGCTATATATCTCACCTTCTGAATGACAATTGCTACCAACGGATAGAATTGTACTTGTTTTTTTTTAAATGAATGGCCCAGATCCAAGGCTCGTTGAAAGATCAAAGGCTGTGATTGATTTTCATGATTTTTTTTATTTAAATGTTACTAAAGATATGAAATAAATTGAAATAAATTTTATGTTATTAAATGTTATTAGATCATAGTGGAAAGACATTGCTGGGTTTTGCAACAAATTTTATGGCTCATTATTGGATGCCGAAAGAAGACGTCAAAGCGGTGCAAATTTAGACGATGTAGTAAGTTTTATTTTTTGAATGTATATATTTAATTTAATGATGCATGTTTATGCCATTGTCAATACTTGATAATTTATTCATGTGTCATAATTTTTGTAGTTTGCGGACACACTTGAGATATAAAAACGCAAGTCTAATGGAAAAAAGTTTAGCCTGCTGCACGTTTGGAAGGATTTAAAAGAATGCGCCAAGTACTCAGCTGCAAATTCAACTATGAGGGTCAGTGATCAGGAACCACCGACCGATGACACACCGGATGATCAGGTGATGACCTACCATCATGGCAACCGATAGACCCGTCATGCCCAAGGCCACTAGGAAGAAATAAAGCAAAGCAGGCCAAGGCAGCTGAACCCCACCAAATTCATATGTTGGAGGCAATTGATGAATACAATAATAGGTCACGTGTAGTTGAGAAAATGAGAATTGACAGAGAAAGGGTGAGGCAAGAAAGAGAAGCGGTAAGAGATATGACATGGCAAGTGAGAGAAAGGGCGAAGGAAGTAAGGGAAAGGGAGAAGGAAGCAAGAGAACAGGCGAGACTTGAGAGGGTGATAGAGAGGGGGAAGGGCAGATTATGGACAAAGACTTGACGAACATTAATAACATGCAAAAAGAGTATTAGGGATCAAAACAAGTTGAAATAATTGCAAGAAGACGTGCACGTGCTATCTCAAGCTCGAGGTACACCTCATCCGGATACCACCGACCTCAACCAATCATACCCGGAGTACCCTCCAAATTATTAGTGAATTATGTTTTTATTATGTTTGAGAGTTAAATTATATTTAGGATTTGAATTATGTTTAGGATTTGAATTATGTAGTGGATTTGAATTATGTTTCGGTTATGTTTAAGAGTTGAATTATATTTATGATTTGAATTATGTAGTGGATTTGAAATGACTATTCCCGTCACCTTGCATGAAGTGACTATTCACTAACTCTACATGAAATGACTATTCCCTAACCCTGCATGAAGTGACTATTCACACACCTGCATGAAATGACTATTCACATGCCCTGCATGAAATGACTATTCACATACCCTGCATGAAATGACTACTCATGTATCCTATTATGTAGAATTCTCTATAAATTTTGATAACTTCGTCCATTGAATTTAACATAGTTTTATCTATTCAGGATAATTTCTCATCTGATCAACACTTCGATGAATCCTTTCAACTACTCATTGTTTTCATCTTCATCTTCAAGTCCTCCCGAGATCGGGTCTGATGATTCCGATGCTAGTTACAAAAGGGTAGAGGAAGACAGAATATTGGTGGGGCATTTAATTATGTCCATGGGGCAATCAGTCGTCGCCCCACGGCCATGTCACGGTGGTACGTCTTCTTGTCAGCGTTACACACATCGAGATAGGGAAGGCACTCACGGTAGATTAATGCAGAATTACTTCATCCCTGCACCGATAGAAAACAATGTGATGTTTCGGAGACGCCTCCGTACGTATGCATCAAGCCCTATTCAATAAGATTATGAACGATGTGTGCCTCCATGATGATTAGTTCTAATCCTGGCCAGATGCAATCGGTAGACTTGGTTGCACACCCCATCAGAAGGTGACTGCGGCATTGAGAGTGATAGCATATGGCCAACCCTTCGATGCGGTTGCGGAGCTACTAACCATTAGTCAGGGCACCATAAGGGATGCATTATTTAAGTTCTACCGAGCCATTACCAAGGTCTATGAGGACTAGTATCTCCGCAGAGCTAATCTGGGGGACATGAGAAGACTCATGTGAAAGGGGCACCAGAGAGGATTTCCCGGAATGATTGGAAGCTTAGACTGCATGCACTGGGTGTGGCAAAATTGCCCCATGGCTGAGCAAGCTTACTATCGTGGGCACTACCATACACCAACCATTATTTTGGAAGCAGTTGCCTCATACGACATGTGGATTTGGCATGCAAACTTTGGATTTTCGGGTGTTAACAATGACATTACCGTGCTGGACCGCTCACACCTCTTTGAAGCAGAGATATCTGGAAAAGCCCATAAGGTGAAATACAGGGTCAATGATGTAGAATACAAAATCTCATACTATCTTACTGACGGGATCTACCCGAGGTAGGTGACTTTGATTTCATCAATACGCATCCCGATTTCGGATCCTCACAAGTTGTTTGCGAAGAGACAAGAGAGCTTCCGTAAGGATGTGGAGAGGGCGTTTGGGATTTTAAAAGCTCGATGACAGATTATCAAACGGCCAGCTCGTTATTGGAGACTCAACTATTTTGGTTATATCTTGAAGGCATGCATAATATTGCACAATATGATTGTCGATGATGAGCGATCAGAAGATGATTCAGCCTGGCAGGAGTTTAATGCGCAAGAGATGATTAGAAGGGCAGAAGCAGAGTATGACAGTGTGAAACCAAGCATACAAGGTGGGTCTCCATCATCTTTACCTGAGGATAATGCATGTCGAAATTTGATTAGGGACATGCATCAAAATGCATGTTGAAGGAAAATTTGATTGAGTACGTATGGATTCAAGCGGGAGGCGCACTACATGCTTGAGCTTGTAATCATGAATGATTAGTGTTTGGTTGAGGGGCCAATGTTGTTTAATTTATGTGTTCGTGGTTTAGTTTATGTGTTTGTGTTGTGAAATAAAATAAGTTGTGTTGTGTTTAACGTTTTTAATATTTTAATATTAATATATTAATATTGGTGTCATTTTGAAGAGATAATTAAATTATTAACAATGATATAATATTTTTAATCATAAAATATTATAAATATTTAATTAACAGGTACTTAATCAATTTTAAGATTAATTAAATAGGTAGAAAGTATCAATCCCCATATTTGGTATCAACACCATTGTGTTGATAAGACCCAAAATTTGAAATTGGACACTATTTGATACCCAAAATTAATTTTGGATATTGGATATTGGGGATCATAGTTGTAGAAGGCCTTATATACCTCAACTTGAATTTTTTGAAAAACACGTATTTTCGTTAAGAAAGTCCTAAAATGCTGATGTGGTGCATTGTTGGCGTGATTTTATTTATTAAAAATAGCCATGTGAAGAAATAAATAATAAAATATTTTCAAAATAAAAATAAAATAGATTTAAATTATAAAAAACAAAAAAAAAAAATTAAGAAAATCCACAATTAAAGTAAAAACAAAAAAACAAAACAAACGCCCACCAACCTTGTGCAGATGGGTGATTCCCCAACAAATCCCCCCAAAAAAAACTTCTATTGTTCTTTTTTTTTTTTTTTTTTTTTTTTCTTCTACTACTCTCTCATCATCATCATCATCTTCAAAAGCAAAACAAACCAAACAGCCCCCCACCCCTTCTCTTCTTCGTCTTCTTCCGTTCTTCTTCTTTTTCATTCTTCTTCCTCTTCCTTCTTTATTCTTCTTCTGCAACACACCCTCCTCACCCCTCCCCCACTCCCCCAACGGAACCCTTTTTCTTTTCCATTCTTCTGCAAATTCTCCAGTTCTTCATCATCTTCATTGTTCACCCATCCCACCTACAAACATAAAATTAGGAGGGACTGAATATAAAGTTTTTTTTTTTGTTTTTTATTGATGGAATATAAAGTAATCAAGTATGTTGATATAATGACTATCTATGTGATTCAAAGCTTTTTGTTCCTTGTTTTAAATTTCTTTGCTTTTTATTGATGTTGGGTATAGGTTTAAATGAATTATTTTTAAAAAATTAATATTATGTCTTTAAAAGTTAATTTACATTATGGTAGAATTGAATGTTATATTTGATAAAAAAAAATTGAGTCTGAATATCAGCCACCCTTTTTCTTTTATTATCTTATTATGCATTTTTCTTTTTGTTATTTATGCATTTTTTTTGTTATTATCTTGTTCACCATTAAGGAACAAGGTTGATCGCTTAATTACCTGCAAACACGCAAACACACTCACAACATGTTTGACGAAATATCCGAATAGTTTGACCCTTAAATAAAATTCTTAAATCCATCACTGTCAGTAAAGTATTGTTTTTCCTGTTTTGGTTGCTTGGTCATAGTTAATACAATAACTCTTGCAAAGGCCATTTTACAGTTATTTCAATTGGTAGTATATAATTCGTACCCAAAAAAAAAAAAAGTGAAAATATATATAAACAGAATTATCTATCTCCAAAACCAAGACTGGCAGGATTCGTCTATGACTCGCACTCACTCATGAACATATACAAGCAACTGGATTTATTGCTGCACTTAACTGTATATAAAACTTACAAGATTTTTTTTTTTTTTTTTCAAAAGAAAAAAAGAATAAGCAAAACCTCTCTCTGTAACAAATTCAAAGAAATCATTTGAAGAAAAAAAAAAAAAAACTGAAACCAACCCTCTCAACGTGTTAAGTTAACACCTCTACTTTCTATTCACAGCTTTGCGTTTCATCTCAGCTGGAGCTGGTTGCCTTGCAGTCCGATGTGGTACCCCATTCAAAGGTTTCCGTGAAGGTGAAGGCCCTAAAGAAGGATTCAAGTTCTTGCTGCACAAGTCATTAGCAACATTTTAGGAACCATGTTATAAAGATTCAGTAAACCTTATATAAATGCAAACAAGAAATCAAGTTCAAATTACCTTAGTTCTGGGCTTTTCACTGGCTTTGCATTTGGTTTCTTGGCCTTTGAACCAATTCCATTGCCTATGCTGCTGCTAAGTTTGGTTTGATTGAATTGCCAGAGCAAATCTGGCTCTGAAGAATCACTGGTGGCAGCATCAAGATCATCTGTGTCATTGAACCCGTTACTTCCCATGAACATACTGTAGGACTGTTCTGGATAAATCTTGGGAGAATCCTGGAGATATTTCTGGTAGAAAACATCAGATAAGTTCCCATTGTCTGCTCCTCCCCAGCATCCTAAAGGATTCCCAACTCTGCTTACTTCTTGCTTGTTCACCATAACTTTATCAACCCACTCACCCGAGCCCATGTCTTTATCATCCTCCCCAAAATTCTGACCAGGGCTATTAACCGGGGGCCAGGGAGGTGAATTCGCTAGTAGCTCATCAAGATCAAAGCTTTGTCTTTTTTGCCTCAAGGCAGAATTGTTGTGAGGCTACAAAAACAGTACAAACTACGATTAGAACATACAAACTGAATTGTCCCCAGGACTAGGGACTCTTTCCCTACAGAAAAATCATAAACTGTGCAAGGCCTGCACTAGAATAGATTTAAGTAAACGCTCAGATGTTGCAAAACTGTTGAAGATTATTTGACAAATTATAAATTTTGAGATAGTTGGTCCTTGTCCCGAGACTCCCAACCACCAGTCTGCTAATAAATCCAATATCCTTGTTTTGGTATAAATATGTCAGAAGTTCAATATTGAACGCTTTGTTAAATTAGCATCACCTGAATATAACAAAAGAACATATTCTGCTAAACTCACAACCATCTGTACATGCTCAAAGAAACCTGAAACTTTTTGAATCAACACCAAAAGGTAAAATTTACCTCTATGTTGCCTACATTTCCCATCGGTTGCCTGTGCCCAATCTGATCTCCCAGCATGTCTGTACTCTGATGGTTAGAATGAAAAGGTGACAATTCACTAGCTTTCATCCTGAACTTATCAGAGCTGCCAGAGGCAGGGCGTTGATTGTGTACAGTTTCTTCCTCTTTCCTGGCCACTGCTGCCTTAAGACTTGCAATCTGATAACAATTTAAAAGTTCAACAATGCACAAATAATTTTTAAGATCACAAAGGACCATAAAATTGACCGAGAATGGAAAAACCTGTTCTTTGAGTGCTTTGACATCAGCACTATCTTTGTTTACTCGGGCAGCACCAAGTTCAACTGTGGCTACTCGCTCTGCAAATTTAAGTGTACTTATTGTTTCACCAATAGCATCTGGCTCAGGGCTTATGTGAACAAACATAAGTGTTTTGGCCTGTCCACCTAAAGATAGGATACAAGAAGAAAGCCATAATCAGAATCTTTGCATAATCTAAGGCTAAAGAGAGATGCAGATCCACTCGCAAGAAGGCATGTGTCAGTTAATCTTACCAAGTGAATCTTGGAGCAGCTGTGTTAGTTTGCTGTTTCTGTAAGGGACATGTGGATTCTTTTGGGCAAGGGAAGCAATCACATCGCCCAAAGCCGAGAGAGATCTGTTAATATGTTGTGCTTCTTTTAATCTATCCCCTGTCACCTCAGATTTGTCTACCCTCTCACTCCCCGCAAGATCAACCAGATGCATACAGCCACGAAGAATAGTTCCAGATGTCAAATCCCTTCCTTGAACATGAACAGTCAAGCAACTGCAGATTGATAAAAATTAGAGTACCATTTAAGAATTCACTCACTCTCTGTCTCTCTCTCTGTCTCTCTGTCTCTCTCTCTCTCTCTCTCTCTCTCTCTCTCTCTCTCTCTCTCTCTCTCTCTCTCTCACACACACACACACACACAGAAGACTACACTCCTACCTGTGAGAACGACTACTACGGTCGTTTAAGGCAGTTGCACCCACAACACGGTTCCTATGTCCAAGGTTCATCAGATCAATAACATCAGATGTTGATAACACAGGAACCAGATTTGCATCTGGTACACTGAGACCTGTCTGAGAACTATTACGAATTTCTAATGTACCAGAAGTTAAGCAAAGCCTGGCATGGGAGAATAATGGCACACAAACAAGGCTTTTAAACTTGAGTAAAACAACAAGAATTTCACTTTGATTTTGACCCGTACTGAAAATAATGCATGTTTATTAAAATCTACTGGCATAGTACAGTTAAAAAAATATATTTTAAGAAAAATTGATGTTGGAAAGACATCTTGAATTTTCAGTTTATCCCAAGTGTTTGACAAGTAGCAAAACTAATGCTAAATTTCATGACCTCATTGGAGAAAAACTAAAATAAGCAGTAAACTAGTAAAGGATATCTCTTGTTAGCTCCATCAGTAACAAGGAGATCCCGAACTTGCTCGTTGTAAATCTCAATCATCTGAACGGAAATATCATAGCGGAAAGTGTCCTTTCTTTGATCTGCTATTAGAAACAAGTCTCCCAGTGCCCTATAATTTACACCTTGGTTTTTCTCCGTAAGCTCTTTGGGTCCAGTCTAATCATGTAAGCAATAACAGTCAATGATAGTATGCATATTTAATCACGCAACAGTTCACATCAAATATCATGTATGTAGACATAGAGAGCATATATTACCATAGTGTAAGTTTTCCCTGATCCTGTTTGGCCGTATGCAAATATGCATACATTGTAACCATCAAGGACAGATCGAATCAGTGGGTGCATATCGGAGAAGACGTCCGCTGTAATATAAAAGAAAATAACACTGTTAAAAAGTTAAAAACTGTTTAAGTTATATAACTCTACCAACCTTCTTAATCAGAACCCTACCAACCTTGGCTTGCAGATGGCCCAAAGACTCTGTTGAAACTGAAGGACCTGTGTCCTTTCCCATGCCTTGAGGGGGTGCTAATAGTGATATTTCCATCTTCTATATGATCCACCGAGCTCAAACCATTTGATTGTCCAGGTAAGAAGGGTCTCACTCGACAATAAACCCTGATACTTCCTAATCAACACAACAAATCACTGATTAGCTCAGACTAACATTAAGAAGGCAGGCTTTAAGCAACCAGTGGTCTTATTACCTTTGAGGTCTTGGACTTGATTGTATAGCTTTCGATTTTCCTCCAAAACTTTATGATATCCACTTGCAGCCTGAGCTAGGCCGTGAATGTGCAAACCTATGGAGGCAAAGATTGCATGAGAAAAAAGATTCTTATTCCCACCTCCAGCAAAACACAGCAACCAAAAACAACAAATATTTCCTTTTGAATTTGTACCAATATTGTGGAACTCCTCATAGAACTTCATTTGCATAAACTGAATACCGGATTTTGTAGTGTGAAGAGTTTGCTTTAATTCCTACAAAATACATATGTGGGATAAATACACTAAACCATGTAACAAAGATAAAATTATGGAAAATGTATCACAACGGATTCCTACCTGAACGTCTCTTTGCTGCTGATCAAAAATCATTTGTTGTTTGAGCAGCCGACTTTTCGATTCCTCATCAGAGATGTAATTTTTGAAGGATTCCTCTTTCTTTATTACTTTGGCATTTTTGTCTTCCATCTAATTATTATTACAACAGACACAAATATTTGAGTTTTGATCTAGTTATAGACTTTAACTTTGAAATATGAGTTTTGATTGCTGTTTTTAAGGTAAAGTACAACGGATACCTTTTTATCACCAGAAAAGATTTTCATTGAAGGCTTGTTGCCATGAGAAGCAGCCACATCTTTTGGTGTTGTTTTCATCTATAAGAGAAATTACAAGAAAATGAATCACTAATTTGGTTTAAAATAAAAAAGAAACAAGAATAAACAATACATAAGATATAATAGATCATTATTTCTATAAAAAATAAACTTTTGGTTGCATCAATCTTGGACTATTTCTGAACACATGCAAAATGACCCCAGTCATATTGAATAGGTGAAAGCGGATTTCCCTACAATATGTTTTTCCTGATAATGTTTTAATAAAATAAAAGTAAAAGTTTTAAATGAGAAAGATAAACATATTTAAATGAGGAAGACTAACATACCAATTCATATTGGCTGGCAATGCGTTGCTCAAATTCCTCCACCACCTTGCTTAACACAGACTCTACCAACTGTTGCAGCCAGAAGAGCAAATTAAGCCAAATTAAGTAGTAGAAGCAATGTTAGAAGATAAAATTGAAAGTGATAGCAGTAATACTTTATAAGTGGTGGCATCAATGAATAAAAACAAAGCCCTTTTTCTCACAAGTTAAAAGGGCTTAGTCAAACACAAACCAGTTAGGATGACTTTGTAAAAAGAATTTCTTGAGTGATGCAAGATGAAAGAACACTTCCCCAACTTAATAGAAAATCATTACGCTGACCAATATAATTAACATCACCGACTGCATTAACCCTTACCGTTGGAACTTCTTCAGGCTTCTTATCCAATAGAACTGCACGAACAAGCATACTCAAAGAGCGACTGGACTGAAAATATGCAAATAGGAAAGGAAATGCTCAAAGTGAGAAAGAATCATACACAAGAAATTCAAAAAATAATAATAATAAAAGTTGAGCTTACCAACCATTTTATTAGAGTCAAGATTAGAGGACAGAGCATTCAAAGTTTTTTCATTCACCGATGAGTTCCTTGACAAGGAATTCGTGAATGGCTCTGAATTTTTCCTTAAAAAAGACTTGGTTGAAGTGGTAGGTTTTATATTTCCACCAAATTTCCATGTGCCGTTTCCCCCAGTCAGTTTCCAGTCACTATAGGATTTAAGCGCTAGAACTGTATTCACAACCCTTGCAGATTTCCCACCCTGAAAGATAACAAGAAAAAATAAAGAAATACTTGATTATGTAAGCACAGATACTTGTTCCAGAAATCATTGTTTTCCAACCACAGAATTTGATTGTGTAAGCACACATACTTGTTCCAGATCAGATGCCTCAAATGTAGGAATCCCCATCTCCTGAACAGCAACGAGGAAGTTCCTCACATTCTCAAAGTACTGAAACGCAGACAATGCCGCCCCATCAGGGATCAAAGCTGAATCACATGGACTTTCCACTACCTGAAAAAAACTATTCAGTGTTAATAATCATACAAGTACATAAAATTGAAATGGAACGAAAGCCGAAAATTGAAATTAGGGTCACCTTGGGCACAGCTCCAGGTTGAACCTTATTGAGAGCGTTGCAGAGAATAATCCCACTTCTCAATCCAAGCCTAAACTCTTCCTCAGAAGGCTCAGCAGGCAAATCTTTAGCCACAACAACACCAATCATCTTTCTAAGCCATCCAGCAGCCTCACTCCTTCTTGATGCTACACAACAAAGGTTAGTTCATTTAGCTTAAAAAACGAAATGAAACTCATCGCTCAATTAAGCACTCAATTTCTTCATTTCAAACTCGTTAAAACTGGACATCCAAACGATCCCACATTGCTTCAGAGGCAGAAACATAAATCAGATGGTTGAAAAATCACAGATTGGAACAAAATTTAAATTTGAAGAAAAAGAAAACAAGATTCTTGAAACAAAACCAAGTGAACGAGAGCTGATCCCCTGTTTGGTTCAATTTGAAGAGGATTTTAAAAGAAACTGCGATCAATGCATATCCTTAGCTGCAAAATTTCTATCTTCTTCTTAAAAAATTAAAAAAAAAAAAATGAGTACCAGCTTCCTCAGCTTTTCTAGACTCCAAATCAAGATCTCTGAGGCGAGTACCGTGCTGTTGCAGCACATCTTCCACCACGGACGCAACCGAAAACGATAATGTCCCTTCTGCCGCCATTGATATTTGCTTCCCCGCAACCAACACTAACAGTCTCTCACTCTAAGCCAAAACTTAACCACACTTCACAATCCAACCATTAAATCCTCAACGTCTCAACAGAATTTAAAGGAAATCAGTCTAATTCAAGCTCTTAATTTCGTATTACTTAAATACTAATCTTTCTTGCCGGCTCTTGAGGAACAGAACCAGAAGCGTTTCCACAGAAAGATCTAGAACCAAAGCTCAGAGACGGAGGGAGAGGATAGAGAGAGAGAGAGAGAGAGAGAGAGAGAGAGAGAGAGAGAAGGCTTTGAGATATTATCTTTGTTGTTGTTGTTGTTGTTGGTGTTGATGTAAAGGTTTCTTTGTTTCCAATTTAGACACTCACATCCTCTCCTTCAGTCCATGACCTTTTGCTTTTCTCTCTTTCTCTTTTTCACGCTCTGCTTTATATTCTCTCCGCCTTCCTTTTTCCCATAGCTACTACCCGAACCTGTTTCCGAGCCTCCCGGGTTTTAAATCCAGTGACCCAAACTCCATTTTCTTTAAAAAAAAAAAGAAATTAATAAATATAAATATATTCCATCCAACCCAACTCTGAACCATTCAAAATCAAAAACAACAATCTTCTCCGCCAACAATAGCCGCACCAGCCGCTTTCAGAGCGCGTGTATTTAACCAAGTTTAACGAATGAGACCTCGTCGTTCACGTTCACGCGCTCCAGAATGCGTGGAGATGAATTGGCTAGAGATTTCGGGTTAGATCCTACTTAGAGGACACAGATCCGGGCATTTCCGGTAGATCTTAATTAGATAAAGCTATTTAATTTTCTAAAACTTACCAGATTATTGCCATTAATGAAGGACAAAAAAATCGACCATAATTTGGATTCTAGATAGTACCATAATTTGGTACTATCAAGCGTCAAACAGCTTTAACCATGTTTCTTTTATAACCATTTTATTTCTATACAAGATACAATTGCAGCCATGAATAATCAATCTATGTCAACAGTTTGGGCACTAAGTGGTTTATGGAAAATTATTATTACGTGTGACTGTAACACTACATGACATAATAATATGGTGTTATTAATTCAATTAAATTGTAATACGTGTACAATCATTAATTTTTAAAATTATAAACCCTAAATCTTAAAAAATACTTTTAAAATCATACATATATTATAATAAATAAATTAATAATACTATGTCATCATACAATATGATGTTATGGTCACCTAAAATAATTTTTCACCTTCTACATATGTAATATGTTGCTTCTGCCTCAAAACTAATAAGGAGTCTTAAAATCTTCTACATATAAAGAATGGCAAGCTTGTGTTTTAAATTTTTAATTGACAATGATGGCTAGTATTTGTGCCACCTTAAATAAACGACAAAAATCCTCCATACGAGTTCAAAATCATTGAATATTTGAAAATAATACATTTGAACACAAGCTCTGCCAATATTCAAATATTCTTGGAAGTGGGTAAGTTTGTCCATTTCCTTTGCACAATTTGCATATATCGTCACGTTAATTAGGTCATGTTCAACTATTTTCTAGCAACTATTTGCTCATTCTTTTTCTAAGATTCAAATGTTCATGATCAACCACTATTTCATGAAAAAGGAGGGAAATTTAATTATTTCTTTTTTGTTAATGATTGTCCAGATTTGATATTTTCAAACCATATATGTAGTGTAGGTTTACTTATCCTAATGGATATACAAGCTCAAATTCAAAAATATCAAATGTTAATGATTCTGGTTAAGTTTCAAAGCAACGAAAAAAATGTAGAAATTTTGGCAAATATGTACCACCAACACAGTCTTGGGTGAGTAAAAAGTTTGAGAGTAAGACACAAAACATACACATTACCTTATCATCTAATACACATCCAAGATAAACAATGAAAATGGTCGACTAACTGGTTGGCCATGTGTCTCTATCAGATAGAATTGGTTGTTGAAAACAGTAACCAACCCATCGAGTTATCTTAGCTCATAATATCATCAAAAAAAAAAAAGAGTTCATGATGATGGATTAACCAATAACCGCACATACCCAATAGAGACTATATGGTACGTCCTGAGATCTAAGTAAGAGGAAACTTGGAACTCCATCCTATAGCTAGTTTCGGCTTCTTCTTTTAGGCCACTAACAAGAGTTATTCAATAGATTGGATATATAGGAAGTCAATGATGTCCCCGATTCTCAAAAATTGTGTTTTTCGTTATAAATAACTAAGGTAGTGTATAAATAATGACATGAAATTAACGGATTAGGATTAATATTTACTATATACAAACTCATAAATGACACTAGGTGATTTCGATATTAGTTTATTAATTTTTATTTTTTCTTTTTAGAGTATAACATCATTACTTTTTTTTTAATAGTTAAAGCCAAATTTCACAATTATGCTCTACGTAGCATAACAATATTCCATTAGATCTATACTATTTACATATTGTGCCATTATGTAATTTTTTTTTTATTGAAGTGTCATATATTATGTAATTAATATATGTTTTCAAATTATGTCATTCTTTAATTTCTGTTAATTAACCAATTAGAAAATGAATTTTCTTAAATTCATTAAAACACTTAGGCTGCGTTTGGTAACGTTTTACAAAATATTTTTTCATTTTACAAATTCAAAAAATAACAAAAATGTGTTTGGTAAGCAAATTTTTGGTCTTTTAGTGAATCTGGCTAAATTCGCATTCTGGTTTGCTTGATTTGGTGGTTTGATGCTTACTGATGTGAAATTGATAGTTTCTTGAGTGCACGAATTTGGTACTTTGTTTTGGTTATGTGAATTGGTGAAGAGTTCTTGATGCATTTCAATTATGAAAAATAATAATTAGTTAATACCAAATGTGTTTTCGTTATTTTTGTTTTATAAAATTGCTTTTAAATTACACTATTAGACGACTTCTCAATTTTGAGAATGCAAAATTTAATTTGTCATTTTCATTTTATAATACAGTTTTTAGAAAATTGTTCTATAAAACGTTACTAGACGAACCCTTCATTTAAGGCACCTTTTATGGTGTGGACCGTGTGGTATATATATATATCTTCTTCAGACAATGATTGAGTCAAATAAGGAACCTACAAATTGTATTAGAATTTTTTGTATGTGCATTATATTTAGGGTTAAATACAAAAATGGTCCACAAACTTTAAACTGAATCTCAATTTAGTCCACTAACTATAAAAAGTGTCAGTTTGGTTCATGAACTTTTCAAGTTGTATCAAAGCAGTACAAACGTTAACTTTTATCGAAAAATTTAACGAAAAGTGATCATGTGCACAATAAGTTACCACATTTTCAGAGGTATTTAAGTCCGTTCATCATATTTTCATGTGACCAATTCCGTTAATTTTTGGATAAAAGTTAGTGTTTGTATTACTTTGGTACAAATTGAAAAGTTTGTGAACCAAATTGACACTTTTTTATAATTAGTTGACCAAATTGAGATTTACTGTAAAGTTCGTTGACCATTTTTGCATTTAACCCTTATATTTATGTAGAAAATAAAATTAGGTTCATTATTTATTATGATCATTAGTTGTTGCAGGTTATTTATTTGTTTATAATTCTTAATATAATTCAAAAAAATCATATATGAACTAGAGGTGTTAAACGGCTCGGCCCGACCCGTTTAAGTCTGGCCCATCATGCTTTTGTGCCGTGCTCGGCACGATCCATATAATTAAGACTTAGGCCCAGCACGGCCCATGGCCCACGGACTATTCGTGCTAGTGTCGTGCCTTAAACGGGCCGGCCCACATATCATTTTTTCTTTTTATTTTTTAGAGTGAGAAAACTAATCTTATAATATTTGTTTTCTTTGTAATTAAATATTAACATTTTTTCGCATAAAAATTGAATATTCTTATTGAAAAGTTCTCTAAAAATGGAAAAAATAATGTTAAAAAAGTCGTGCCTAATTCGGATTCATTTTGTGCTCGTACTCGTGCCATGCTTGCCCCATGTTGTGCTCGTGTTGTGCCATGCGTAATGTGCTAAAAACTTCAGCTCGACCCAACCCATTTACTCGTGTCGTGCCGTGCTTATTTTAATCGTGTCATGTTCAGGCCAGCTTGACCCGTTGGACACCTCTAATGTGGACATACATGATTGACAGCAAACAAATTGTCCAACAATGAATCATTAGCATTTAAAACACAAAAAATTGTAAAAAATAAATACATACGTGACCAAAAATAAAAAATCAGTTAAGGAAAAAACGTCATCAATAGTATTGAGGGCATATGAAGAATTTACAAAGTTTAAAATTTAATAAATAATGATTAAAAAATCTAAAAATAGAAAGAATAATGAGTTGGCAAGTGATCAAAAGGGGTTAACACAAGAACAAATAATGACATGAGTTTTAGTGTAGAAAATATGAATTTGAAGGAGATTTTTCTAATTTACTAATGATCTCTAGCTAGCTCATTGACTTAAATTGTGCGTACTAAGTTTACCATGAATATCTCTTCCAAGGATAGTGAAAATGTGACTAAGAGTTGTAGACATGCATAAGAGCTGGTGGGACCAACATTGCTCGGTAATGTTCTTTGTGGGGTAAATTGCTTGGTCTACCTTCTCTCTTTCAATATGGTTGACCACACAAATTAAATGTGTTTTCTGTGATCTATATCTCTTATGTAAGGACTTGAGAGAAGATGGATAATTAGGGATAGAGAAAATTACAGATTTAGTCTACTTATTTTATACCTAGTTCAATTTTGGTTTACATTTTGGTCCACTAATTATTTCACTTGTTTAATAAAGGTGTAAATTTGTTTTTTCATATTTGGTCTGCCTTTTACCCTATCAAATCTCACCTAAATTCAGTAAACATATACTTGTTTTAAAATTATGCATCTTTTCTTTACAACTATATATCATTCAAATTGGAGTTCTAAAACTCAAAATATTGACCCCAAAATAAGGTACCCGAAACTACAAATTTTTCAAACTTCACCCAATCTCAATTCTCTTAGATTATAATACTTTAAATTGGCTCTTATGACTAAGAAATAATGAAATATAACTTATACTTCAATTATAATTGAAGAAAACACAACCCAAAGAATTTAAAGTCACAAATCTAGACTTTTATTGAACAAGTGAAATAATTAGTAGACCAAAACATAACTTAAAAAAGATCGTGAACCAAAATTAAATTAGTTATAAAATAAGTATACCAAATCTGTAATTTCCTCTTAGGAATACAAGCTAACAGAAATAATTTGTGTTTCCTTTGAAGGTATGCTATTGATATAGTACGTGATATTGCTTGGCTCCTAACACATTTGGAGGAAGTGAGGAACTCCTCTTACGTAGAGATGTAAGTTCACTAATAGTCAACAAGCATTAATATCGGCAAAATTTATGTATGGAGACGCTCATCGTGATTAGCCAGTAGTCTAGCAGCATAATGCCTAGTGATTTTTATTTTATTTTTGGATTGAACCCAATGTGTAGTGTAGTGATATAGGAAAAAATTTAAGAATCTTCTTGAAAAAACAAAAGGTTTCAAAAGAAATTAATCAAATTAGATAAATACTAACTTTTTGACATCCGTGGAACGCATGTCAAATGACATTTTGCTATGTTTTATTTTTTATATATTTTGTTTTCATTGTTTTATAACGTTCCACCCCTCACTCTACATTTAAAAGTGGAGTGTGTTTACTTATTTTTTAAATTTTATTTTAATAATTATATTTTACAACTATACTCTCATTTATTAGGTTGTTTTTATATTATTATTTTGTTAAATGAATAGTATTTTAGACAATCACATTTTTTGTGAAGTCTGCAATACCAAACTTTTCTTTTGACTTTATAATAATAAAGATTTGAAATTTTAAAATAATTACTAATTTTTTTTTTTTAAGAATTTTAGAAATACAATCTTCAAGTAGTGCTGAACCCCTCTCAACTAATGCTCCAATTCTCTAGCGTTCGAAGAGGATTTGAGGATTTGAACACTACTTAAGGGAAGCTCGTACACTAATCAAGAGTTTCATTTTTCTAAAAAATGACTAAATATCTTTAAAAACATTCATTTGCCTAGTTTTCAAAATTCCAAGTAAATTAAGATTGTGTGAATTGGCCATAAAAGATTAATATTCTTTGCACTTAATTTATTAAAAAAAACTTCTGCCTATAAAAAAAACCAATCGGAAGCAGACAAGTAAATGGGACACGATGCATGGGCATACCATCTTATAGATCAGAACACTTGCCCGGTGGCTTCAACGTTCGAAAAATTCAAATAATTGGTTCGGTGCCGAACCGCCAGGTACGAATAAAGTTGAGGCCCACGCAGAGCGTCTTTACAGGGACCTACTCGCGACCGTTCGGCAGCCATTTATTGTTAAATAACAACAGCAAGACATAGCGTGACAGCAACATAAATAGAGATTCACGGCCGACCAATAAGAGTTGGCTGTCATGCAAACTTGACAATAGTTTCTTCCTACGTGGCATGTGGTGATTGGATAAGTTGGATATACTTCTGTGCAGGGACCACGTGTCACGAGCCCAAAAACTTTGTAATTAGCAGAAGAGTTGCTCAACCAAGAGAAAAATTTACAATTTTGCATTCACCCTATCTCTAAAACTATTTATAAACATCTAATTTTCTAATAAACGTGTGATTTACGTGTCATTTTTTCTCAAAATATACCAAATTCTAAACTTTACTTATTTAATATTACCTATTTTGATCTAGCCCAAAAACATATTACTTAATTTAAAATTCTTTGTGAATTTTTGAGACTCAGCGTAAATTGTTTGTTTTTGACTGATCTAAAAAATTAATCTGGTATGTGAAAGCTCGCCTATGACATCTTCAGTTACCAAAAAAAATATTACTACTTAATTTGATACCTCATGCTTGACAATTACCAATTCTTAATTAGACTATATATCTAAACTGATTATATTTTGTATACGAGATCCACTTATATTACAGTTATGATACACACTAACACAAGCTCATAAGTTGAGATGGAACCAAATAGCTCTTTAACCAATAAAGTGAAATGGTGGTCTCCTATTAGAGAAAATAAAAATAAAATAAACATGTTATAAATGGAGAAATTAAGAGACTGCCAAAGTGCCAAGTCGTTTCCGCAAAGAAATGGGTTGAAGTTCTGCAATTCTCAAAGCAATCAAAATTAAAGGGCAGTGTAGACTTGCTAATCATTCTCAATTTGTAGTGAAGGAGTGAGTGCATGTCAATAGTTGGATTATAATTGCAATTGCCAAATCCAGAAAGATTAATTGTAGTTACAGTCTTTATTTCAGAGGCTGAAGTCATATGCTTATATAGTTATATGGGTGAATATAACATTGACATATCTTTATGGCATTCACACGTGAAGAAGTTAGCTAGCCCAACTAAGGTGATGCTTCCCATAACATGATTATATTCATGAATCGCATTTGTGGGTTGCCCATCACTTTCTGGTGCAGCTATATGTGCAGGTTTATATGCCAAGGAATGATATGCTGAGCTGAGCCACATCTTAATATCATGAAGTCGATCATGATCAAGAAAAAAAAAAAAAAATTGGTCCTCAACTGAAGAAAGAGAAATTGCCAAGTAGAAGTGTCATATAAGCAAACATCCTACTGACCTACACAGTTTGATGCAATTTTTTTATTAAGTTTGTTTAGGAAAAGGGAAAGTAGTTCATAAGTTTTAGAAATAGACTTTTTGACAAATTGGAATTATTGGATCACGCAATCTAAGCTCTAGTACTGAACTCATAATTTTTTGGCTTCCTTTTTTTCTTTTTCTTTTTTCTCTTATATATAGGGTAAAAAGCCAAAGGCCCCAAACAATTTAGGGTTTAGCATATGGTGATCGATGTCTCTCAGACTCAGCCATGACCCGGGAAAAGAATAAAATGATAGGATAGGACCACTTGCTGCATTAATATAATTACAGTGACTTTTTCTTTTTTCCTGTGAATAATTACGATGGCTTTAAAAAGGCTCTTACTTTCTTTTCACATTAACAATATATATGGTGCACAGCGAAAGAATATAAATTGCCATGTCATTGACAAAGTTAAAGCACTTATTATCATCATAATTATGATTACAATTTTGGGTTGGCCAGAGTGTAAAAGGGTTGGTGGCAAATATGGATCATAGTCCCCCCTGGAAAGCCAACACCAGCCACTTCCACCCACATATATATACAGTTATAAATTTCACAACAAATCTAAACTAATTAAGTGTGTATATATATATATATAAATGAAAAGGTCAAGCCTTTTCTTTCAAGAAACACTTACAATTTGTTAAAAGATCAAACTTGCCAGTAGGTGGTTCTTAGATACTGATCAGGCTGTAAATGCTTCTTGTTAGAACTAACAAGGTTTGGTTTAAAGCTGATTAATAAAATAAAAAAAGAGGAAATTACAAATTTGGTCCACTTATTTTATACCTAGTTCAATTTTGGTCAACGATTTTTTTTAAGTTCAATTTTGGTCTACAATCTTTTTTAAGTTATGATTTTAAATCATTTTGGTTGTGTTTTCTTCAATTATAATTGAATATAAGTTATATTTTATTATTTCTTAGTCATATGAATCAATTTGGAGTATTAGATAAAAGAGAATTAAAGTTTGGTGAAGTTTGAAAAATCTGAAAATTTTCTTGGAAAAATTAGTAGTTTCTGGTACCCTACTTTGGGGCTAATTATCTTGAATTTTAGAACTCCGATTTGAATGATTTTCATATGGTTGTGAAAATGAGATGCATAGCTTTAAAATAAGTTTATGTTTGCTGAATTTGGCTGAGATTTTATAAGGTATAAAGCGGAACAAATTTAAGATAACAAATCTGGATCTTTATTAAATAAGTAGAACAATTAGTGGATCAAAACAGAACTTAAAAAAATCAAGAATCAAAATTGAACTAGATATAAAATAAATAAACTAAATCTGTAATTATTTCTAAAAAAAAAATATTTAAAAATGTGTCACAGATAATATGGGGATTAAAAAGAGAAAAAATAAATAAATAAATAACCATCAACTTTTGGTGTTTTAGTATTATGGGTGGGGGCAACAATACAATATGCATTCCAAAAATCATGAAAGCATTGCACTCCTGTATCTTTTGTATCAGCTATGCTTTTTGAGCCGACCAAACTATGATGAGGGCTCAGAGAGCAGGGAGGGCTGGGGCAGTCCTTTTGCTCCTCACATTCCCCTCCCACCCATTCCTCTTAATCATACTCTGTACTTGTGTTGGCCATTGCACCATTTAATTTGTTTTTCTGATAATATTAATTTCAACTGCACTAACACCCCGTATGTATACAATTATACAGGCATATTACATACATTTATGAATTAAGCATTTTTCTTTCATTTAATTTGCACGCCAAATGAAAACTTCATTTCATTTAATATATAATATTGTTCAATGTGGTTGATTTGGGTTGCCAATTAGGTGGTTCCAAACATGAAATTTACCATAATAAAGTTGCTAAGGCCTTCCACACTGATTATGTGCTTTCGATTCTGATTCTGATTTTGATGCTTAAAGTAATTCAATTCTTGTCTGAATATTGCTGAGTGATATCTGAGAGTAATATTGTTGTACCAAATTAAATTAGGCCTAATTTTGATTAAGTGGTCATTAATTTTTAATTTATAATGTAATTATTTATGAAAATTATACTAATGTTATTATTTAAATAAAAATCTTAATTTAAAAAGAGTCCAATTTTACATATATTTACATATTAATTATTTGAAGGCCCGAATTACTTTTTTTATCTTGATCTAATGCACCATTTAATAAAGGTTAATGCACCAAAATTTCACACATTGTTCACTTGTTTTTTGGCCAAGGTTGGCCAGAAGCAACACTTTGGTCCGTTTTCATATGAGTGTAGGGCGTGCCACCATCAAGCCAAGTTTTGGCTCGATTAGAATGAAATTGTGATTGGGTTGAGCAACTGCACCTAAACTGACTCTTTTTCAAATGATTAATCGGCCAAACTAGGAACCGCTCTCGGCTTAGGTTCTTTTCTACCTTAGGGGTAAGGCTTTGTAACAAAAAATCAAAGAAGATGGATCGAATTGAGCACGTAAATAAGGCTTTTGCAAGGAAATTAAAGTGCATCAAACTAAAGAGAATTGAAGAACAATAATGTAAAGGAACTTGAAAGTAAAGTGCGGAAAATATAAAGGCAATTGTATTGAAATTGAATTGAAAAGCAAGAACAAAAAAGTAGAGTACTTGAAAGTAAATGGACAAGAAAACTAAATTGATACTAAGGCCTTACAAAGGCTTAGTAGAGCAAAAACTAGAACTAAGACTATGGAAGACTAAATTAGGTAGACATGGTATCTGAGTGTTTGTGTGATTTTGAATGTGTTTAAGTGTCCCTTTTCTCTCTCTTGGGTGCTTGTATTTATAGGGGTTAGCTAGGCAATGGGCCATTACTTCGCCTAGAATTCCCTTTAGACTCCTTATTCGAATGAAATTTGAACTCTTTTGAATTCAAGAATTGATTGGATTCTTAGTTGATTCTTACTTGATAATCACACGATTTTGTGCATTGATGGCCGATTGGAATCCTTTCCTAACTTGGACTTTTTACTTGAACATCTTAGCTTCTTGATTCACTTGAAATACTTGGTCTCCAAGACTTTCCGAATTCTTCTCTTGGTAGCTAGGATTTGGATTGATCTTGCATTCAATCTCGTCAAGGAAAGTCTTTAATTTAATTGGATTATGGCTCTACCTTGGACAAAATTCTAGCTTGAGTATGACTCCTTGGCGGAACCCCTTTATTTTCACTTTGCTTGTCTAAAAACCAAGTCTTGGTGGAACCCATTTATTTTCACTTGACAATTTGACCCACAAAAAAGGTACACAACTACTTCCTTTTCTTTACTCGATCGGTCGGGCTCACATTTGAAACACCCATTCGATTAGCTTGGCTACTCTGGGCGACAAACATCAAGTTTCTACCTGCCTGACAACATTCATTGTACCTCTCCTCTTTTTCTCTTTGATCAAATAATATAAATAAATAAATATATATATAGGAAGACTCCATTGTAGGATCCTATATTTTATTTGTAGGATACCTCATGGGGCCCACTCCCATATATTTTTAACAATCCGAACCTTCTATTTTTTAGATCTCTATTCATAGATCATTTTTGTAAGACCCCGTATTTTTCTAAGAGTTATTTTAAATATTTTGCGAATTTATTTTAAGGATTTTGGGAATTTATTTAGAAATTTAAAAGGTTTTGGTTTAACTTTTTATTTTTGTTTTAAACTGAGCTTGATCCAAAAGTTGACTTTTAAAACTAACGGACTTTCGTCTTTGACTTTGGGCACGTTGGAAGGGTCTTGAGTCCACGAGTTCATAGACACGCGGCACGCGTCAATCGGAGCTACGGTTTTGAAGTTACGGGCTTTTAAAGTAAAGGGCAAACTTGTAATTTTTACGAAAGTAGGTTTTAAAAACTCAAAAAAATCAGATTTCATTTTCTATTTCTCTCTCTCTCTCTCTCTCTCCGTCGCTCCTCTCTCTCAGCACTTCACCGTCCGGCCACTCCATGACCGGCGACGGGCATCGGTGACCTCCTCTCGCCGTCGGCGACCCCCAGCAGCCCTCCCCTCCGCCGACCGACTGCTGTGGACCGAGAATCAACGCAAAATAGGGCCGATCTTCCCCACCGGCGATCTACGTTTTCCGGCCACGATACGACACCGGACCACCTGGGTCCTCCTCCCCTCTTCACGGCGAGTTCATCCTTGGCCTTCCCTGGCTCCGACGAGCCCGCACAGCGACGAATCGAAGATTTTGGGGCCGCGGCTGCTCCGGCAAATTTCTGCGATTCCGGCGACATTTGGCGTCGACCCAGGTATCAAAATCGATCCCCTCGACCTCCTCTCGCTATTGGTTGCCTCAGTTTGAGCTGAAAGTCGATTATTTGTAAAACCCAGGTTTGGGCACCCTCGGCTAGCGTGGATTCTGACGCGTGCAGCGGCGATGACGACTCAAACACTGTGTATTTGGCCTCTTCCCTGCCACTTGAACCTATTGAGGTGAAATTTTAGTCCGAGTGTGCGTTGTTGTGTTTTCTGTGAATTAGGCAGCCACCGTGCGTGGTGATTACCGCCCGTTTCGCTCGTTCAGTGGCTTATTTGTATTTATGAATTGTTTTTATTTGATTGTCTGGTCTTAACAGGTGCACGGGCTCGGGAAATCTCATTTCCGATGTCGTTATGCTGCCGGATTGGAGATCCGAGCAAAGAAGCCAAGAAGGGCATTTCGGTCTTTTTCGCGTGGTTAGACTGTGAGTGAAATTAGCTAGTTTAACTGTTATTTGATTTCTTGGGTGCATTTGTTTGCTAAGACTTGATTTGACTAGGACTTGGTAAGTGTAGGCTTGAATCTTGGAGAATGGAAATGAGGATGATTATGCTTTGAGGTTATTAGATTTAAGACGGGAATGATTTGAAATTGAGGTTAATAGTTGACGTTTAGGCAATTGATTTGCTAGAATGATGATTATTATTTATTGATGGGATTTGATTTGAATACGAGGATTTATGATTTATTTTGATGCTTGGATGATTTGTGATGAAATTATTGTGTGATTGAATATTAATGGGTTTTATTTATGGATTATTATTACGCATGGAAATTGAAGGATTATATTGAGGATTATGGTTTAAGTCATTTCACTCATACGAGCTCTAGTGAGCTTACCGGGTTGTTTGTTTAAATGACCCGGTGTACGATGGATATGGTACAGTGTGGTTGTGGTTGTTTCGCAGGTTAAGCAGGCTGAGGAAGCAGTGGAGAGAAGACGAGGTAGTGGGACTCGGGATTTTTATTTAATTGTTATCACACAATGTTTTCGTTTAAATGTTTTTGGTAAAATTATTTTTAGTTATATTTATGTGCATGGCTCAAAGAAAAGAGAAAAAAGATTTTAAAGGTTGATATTTCAGTATGTTTATGGGCCCGAGATTCGGGGCGTTACAATTTTTGCAAAAAATTAGCTAAATCAGAAATCATTTGCCTATCTAAATTCGATTGAATAAATAGATGAACAAAATTTTTTCAATAAAACTTTCCATTTGTTTGATCAAAGTTAGATAAGCAAATGATTTCTGATTTAGCTAATTTTTTACAAGAATGATTTATGAATAGAGGTCTAAAAATAGATGGTTCGGATTGTTTAAAAACTACAAGAGAGTGGATCTCATGAGGTATATTACAAATAATTTTATTTGTACGATCCAAAAATGGAACTTTCTTCAATATATATATATATCTCTCTCTCTCAGCAAACCCAATTCTTTGGGCTGACATCATCCCATCACCTTCTTTCCTTCTCTTTAATTACTCTCTCTCTCTATTCTTTGCGAACCAATTGACTTGGCTTATGACCCATGTATTAGAAAGGCCTCAATTTAGGCCGCTGATATTAGTAGAAATCGCCCAACATCCACCATTCCTCAAACTAATATACCAAGATGTACAAATTAGCTCCCTCTGGGCGACAACCTCATATAATTCCTTTCTTTTTTTTTATATGTTGATCGAGATAAAGTTGGTCGGAATAGATCAATCGAATTTATTCAAGTAGAAGTCGGTCTAGCTCATTCAAGAAAAGTTGGCTGACTTCTACTTGAATCTCGGCTGACTTCCACACCCACCAAGTATTTGATTTTTGGCCAAAACCAAAGCTATTGCATCTTTCCGAACAATCCAATAGTAATCCAGCCCATGTTGATCCCTTTATTTTCATTTCGGTCGACTTTTCTACCAATGTCAAAATATGGTTCAAACACGCACAACACACAAATTTATTTCATTTCATAAACATGAACCATAAACTGGGCACATACTCAACTTGCATAAGGAAACATAATAAACAAACAAAACATAAGCAACACACAGATAACAATTGAAAAAAAAAGAAAAAAAGAAACAACAATGATCAACGTCTTCGATTTGCTTGGACAAGTGTAACACCCCAAATCTTACTAATTTTGGTTTTGGAGGTGTTACCAAATTGATTTCTTAGTTTAGAACTAGTGTTCACATTTTGCAACCACAAACATGAATTTAAACCTATAGAAAGTTACTTCTTTATATACGTACACTTATTATGATTCAAATTATATGCTTATGCTTATTTTGATTCTCCATATTTGTTAAATTGTTAAGCATGCACTTGTCTTGTAAAAAAACAATTAATTTGCCTAAGTGTTTTAATTAGCATTCTCGGATCACATGCACTTACACTTATGCACATTTGTGATTTCCGTACTTGAAATGATTTAAATGTCAAGAGGAATATCAAAGCATCGAAAGGTTTAACCTTGAAACCCTAAAATTGACCGACCTGCACAACTAGGACTAAAACCCTAGGTTACTTGATTAAGGGGAGAATATGTTGAACTAGGTAAAGAAGGTGATCATGGTTTAGGAGATGTTGATTGTATTTTCAGTTAAATGAAAATAACAGGGGAAAAACTAATTATGGTTTTTAATTAAGTGGATTAAAACAAGGAAAGACCTTGGATTGTTTAATGTGCTGTTAAGCCTAGTCAAATAGGCTAATTATTCACTTAAGTAGGCCTTAAGGCTATCCACAGTGGTGAGAGTGAGAGTAATACATGGGTTGAAAAGTGATTTTGTGGCCTAAAAAGTGATTTTAAGATCTGAGAGTGATAGTCATATGTGTTGAAGCTGTAGTGGTACTGAGAGTCATAACTGAAAGTAATACAGTTGTACCTAATTAAATTAAGCCTAATTTAGATTAAGTGATGGTTAATTAAGTTATAATTTATAATTTAAATATTTATAAAAATTATGCCATTGGTTTTATTTTAAAGAGATATTTAATATAAGGTCAATATTGAATATATTTGAATTTATAATTTTATTACCCAAATTATAAATTCTATATTTTAAGTTATTTGATAATTTTTAATGTTTGAAATGCAAAAAAATGGTAAACACAACACATATCATTGAATTTCATAATACGAACGACGACAAACATATAAAGAAAACCACACTAATAACTGAAGACTATAACGAATACATAAAATTAACAACAAAAACACCCAACAACAAATAAACGATGATGAAACGACAAACACAATTTTCATTGGTTCCCACGAGTGGTCTCGGGCGAATCACGGGCATTCACGTAAACATTCTTATATCCTCCCCAAAATGAGATATCTGGATTGGCCTCACAATTGGCACATGGTTGAATGTGCTTCCCACAAGTGCATGGAACTGGACCTAGGTTTTTGGGTATTGGGAGTTTTAGGTCCTGCTTGATACAATAGTGGCACAGTGGTTTTTTTTTGCTTCAGCATCGCACATACAGTATTGCATTATTGGTTGGTTTTGAAACCATGCTGTACAAACCTCACAATCTGGATTATAATCGTTGAGACTGTTGCACTTACACCTAATGTCACTCATCGGCTCATTAGCGGGTCGTCTAGAGTTCTCATCGAGGGCTTGCCTGGAGGAGGAAGTCATTTCTAACGATAGTGATGTAGATGTGCTGGTTAACTAGTTAAACCTTGGTATTTATAGGGGAAAAGAGTATGATTTGCCCATTGGATTTTCTGATCGATTCACATTACTAGAATTCCACATGTGACCAACATGGAAAATGAATGGGACGAAGTGTGGAGACAATGTATGGTCATGTCGATCATTGTCTTGGTTGTGTCATGTCAAATCATATATTTGAATGCAATACTTTTATTTCATTTCACGATACAATATAAAACGACAAACACAAACATGTACACAAAGGTGCTTTACCATAAACTCAAAATCAAAACAAAATGCAACACACATAAATGACAAACACAAAGACACATAAAATGTCGACGTTCAACGCTGGCGTCGTGCGTGGGCGCGACTTCCTTGGTGCATCTAGAGGTGCTTTACCAGATCCTGTTTTAGTAGATCGTGGAGTGCCGTAGACCTAATCAACCTCACTCAAGAAAGCCTCTCTACTACACGACATGGACGATAACTTTCACCTCCATCATATGGTTTAGTGTCATATCGTGCCACAGCTCGGGCGATCCTTTCCTCAATGTGGTCAACGTCATCATCCAATTCATCAGCTTCGTTTTCTGGCCGCTCGTTTTCAATGATCATATTGTGCATAATTATGCACGTCTTCATAATATGACCGAGATCATTGATGCTCCATCCTTTTGCGCGTTTTTTGAGAATCTCACATCTCGCCCTCAGAATCCCAAAAGTCCTTTCAACATCTTTTCTGTAGGGCTCTTGATACTTTGCAAATAATACACTAGCGCCTCCTACCATATTCGATATTGTTTCGATCAATGTGGCCCATTTAGGGTAAATCCGATCTACTAGATAATATCCTATTGTGTAGTCATTCTCATTGACTTTGTATCTGAGTTGGGACTTGCGATGCTGCTCTTCAGCATCAAAAAGATGCGGGTCATCCAAGACGTTAATGTCGTTGTCGCTCCCAGGCTAACCAAAGTTGTCATGCCAGATCCACGTGTCGTACCGGCAACTTCCTCGAGTATTACAGTTGGGCTGTGATAATGTCCTTGATATGTCTCATGGTGTCCCACATGACAATTCTTCCACTCCCAATGCATACCATCTAGACTCCCGAGCATGCCTGAGAGTCCTCGTTTGTTGGCTCTACGCAACAGCCGTTGAAGATCAGAAATTGTTGGTTTAAGGAGGTATTCCGCTACATATAGCCCTAGAATCACTCTTATGACCCTCTCGAAAGACTACAGTATTGTGCTTTCAGAAATCTGGAATCCCTAGTCTGGGGCATTAGCCGAGTACCCAGCAGAGAGCATTCTTATGACCTAAGTCATCTTCTGCTCCGGCATGTAGCCCCATTTTCTAGCGGCGTCTTGTGTTTATTGGAAGTAGCCATCATAGTTGCACACATCTTGGAGAATCTTCAGGAATAGTGATTTCTTCATCCGATAGCGTCGACGAAACATCTCATCAGTAAATCTCGCTTCATAATTGAAGTAGTTGTTCATGATAACATTGTGGCCAACTTCTCGGTCTCAAGGTATAGAGCATCGTGGGTTTGATGTGCCTGAATGTATTGGTTCTTCATTGAGCTATTGATAAGCGGCTGTAGCACCCACAAGATTTGTGATTTGTTGATGAAATATTGCCATTTGATTATGAAATGTCTCATCATCTGAGTCATCGAACTCGTTGGTGGAAGACATCTTGAAAATTAGTGTGATTAAAACGTATGTTTAGCTATCATATCTATAGAGGTACATGTGAAATCAAAGATAACAATCTAACGGACTCGATTTAAAGTGAAATTTAATAGAATCAGAATCTTATCATCTTGGAAACATAAACTGCTCAGAAACTTATCATCTAGGAAACATAAACGAATCATATGGTCTTATTAATGTGCAATGATGTAAAGGAATCAAAGTTGGCTTGCTCATATGACATTAAATAATAGGAAAATTTATTAAAATTCATAAAACTACACGACAAAGAGTACACATAATTGAAACAACGCACATTTAGATAAAGTAGACGACAAACATAATTGAAACGCACATAAAAATACATTTAGTCAAATTGTGAAAAGTCGGTGTTGGGATAGTATCCTCCCGAGCTTGAATGCCATGATTAGCCTAAGTTGTAGCAGTTGAATTCCATCTTGTCATAACTTCACTTTGTCGTGCCTCTCAAAATGTTCGTTGGCTTCCTGACATGGTGTTGAGGTCCTTGCCCATAATGATCAAGTCTTCCTGCCTTTGTTTACGATCGTCGTACTGCCCCGTGAATAACTCTTGTTGTTTCGACAACGACTCCGTGCGTTGGACAAGGGTGGTGATACCTTCGGCAACTAGAGTCGAGTGAGCACTATCGTGTCTAGCCTTCTTTGACTTATCTCTTCCAGGTGGCTTCAGGTGATTACTGATAATTGGTTGAAAGGCTGGAGCATCCTCATTTGCACTCAATCGAACTGCGTCATCGGCATCAACATCAGTGGGGTTGTCGGCCTTGGTGGGGGTGTTGGTTGGAGTGCTCGACGATTCATATTGCCACTTCACAAAGTGTTGCATCTTGGAAAAATAATGACGTCAACCAAAAGGATGGTTTTTCGGTTGGAGTGTTTTGTATCGGGCGTTGGCAAAGCTCACCTAGTAACATGAAAATAAATTAATGAATTATAAATGGTATAAAAAAATTTGAATATTTTTTTTTGCCAAAAAATATATTTGAATTTAATTAACAAAAAACTCATCACATCAATTTGGTTTTGCCCGCCCGCTAGTTCGTTCTTGTTCCACCACCAAGATACATTTTTGATACTTCATAGTGACTTGCCCTATCTTCTTGAGCTGAGCGTGGACCACCCCAATTTGTCGCACATTAGCCATGACTTGAGGATAATTCCGAATAAATTCATCGTACACTTTAAGCCAAAAATCCTTGTTCCTCTGATTGGAGCCGAGTTCACAATCTTCAGAGTGTTGCATCCAAGCTTCAACTAGAGCTATCTCTTCCTCATTGAACCAATTGGGACCTTTTGGATTTATCATGATTGAAAACAAAAATTTTCTACAACGAAAGTTAGTATGCAAAAATATATATGAATGAGTGAAAATGATAGATAGATGTGTAAAAAAATTAAGTGTGAATGTTCAATTTATAGGAAAAGTGATGAAATAGCCGTTGAGAAATTTTCAATCATTTTTATGTATTTTTTTCATATTTTTTAATGTTAGTATAACGGTCAATTAATTAGAATCGTTGATCACTAACGACTATTTAAAAAAGAAGGCCCAGATCGCGCCACGTGTCTGGGCCCATTAATTTTTTTTAATGCGTAATGATAAAAAAACCCGGATCGTCCAGATGCAACGGCAAATTAATCAGGGCCGTCCGTCGTTAGCACATGCGCATGGGGGGAGGTGGCCGACAGAATTGACGCGCCATAGTGCAGCTGTCGGCTGCTTTTTGACTCCCCCGACTTTTACCAAATTACTCCCTGCTTTTTATAAATTCCTTTTAGTTATCTCACAAACCAAATTTCTCTTGAAAGGTTACAAGGTCATTTCCCACGTGGTGGGCCCCACCTCTCTCTTGCTTTCACTCTCAACCGGAGCTTTGCAAAGCTCTCAAATACTGATCTCACTCACTCTCACTCTCACAACTCCGGACCACTAATAAGTTTTTGAGATCAATTTTGCACTCTCACTCTCATCAGTGTGGATAGCCTAAGGGATTGGCTAGCCAACTAGAAGCCCTCTTGGGAAGCCAAAACCTGACAAAGCTTTTTCATTGAACCCCTTCCCATGCCAAAAACAGACACATGAAGAGGTAAGAGGTGACTCTTCAGTTTCCCTCTAACAGCTACAACCATTTCCCTATAAACCAACCTCCATTCAGACAAACCCCTTCCACATTTAATTCAGAATTTAATGATAGAAAAAGAGAAAGAGAGAAAGAAATAAAGAGAGACAGAGAAAGAAAGAGTTGGTAGAATTCGAGAAGGAACAAAAATCCAAGAGAATAGGAAGAATGAGTGCAGCCAACACTACCTTCGAAGGAAATTCTAGTAAGGAATCTAAAAAAAAAAGTTCTTCAATACCAATTCTCTAGGATTAGAATGATGGTTGAATGGTTAGGATGAGTTGCATTTCGAAAATCTAAAGACTTTCATGTTTTCAAACTCTTGTTTGGCTAATTTTCACTTTTCTAACCTTATTGCCTTAATTTTAAGTTTTGTATTAATTGGTATGAAATTTGGTTAAACTGTTGTAGGGTGTGAAACTAGACATCCTAATCTTTCTTTAGAATCAAGAATCACTCAAATCCAACTTGTTATGGATTTTGCAAGATGCTGCCCATTTCTGCATATTTTCAATAAAAAGGCCTTAGGTTTTTCATACATGAATTCCGCTCTGCTTAGAATTTTGATTTGAAATTTTTACAGTAGTTTAGAAACATAATTTCAAAACTTTTCCATTTTTTTTCACTCAATTTGTTTGAGTATACACAAAATCAGTTTCTTGTGTGAGTTTGTGCTCTTCGAACATCATACTTACACAACCCAAAATGCTTTGAAAATTTTTGTACATGAGTGTTAGCATATGTACTAGTTGTCTATGAAAATATTGATCAAATGATTATTGTATGAGTTTATAAAATTCACAGAGTAAGTACTGCTCTTTTGGTATTTTTAAGGAAACAATGAGGTTCAAAACTAGCCTCTTTTGATTTTAAGCTTTTTGGCCTAAACTCTTGGGCTGAACAAGTCACAAATCATCCCTTAGGATGTTATAGAAACATAAGGAAGCCTTTAAAGTGTCAGATCAAACTTTGGGTAGTCAAACGTCTTAGTTTTGAACTCAAAACTAACTTGCAGCATACCTACTTTGGAATTTTGATTTCCTTTTGAACTTTTGACTTTGGAAAATGTATTTGTTATGATTCGAAACTTGTTTGAAGTAAAGTAATGGTTGTTTGTGAATTAAGGGTCTCAGATGGAACTTAACTTAACAAATAAGCCATTAAATCTTAGGAAACCCTATGTTTGAAATTGTGGATACAAATTCTGATTTCATTGTACTTTGAAAGTAGGAATCAACTTATTAGTACAACAGCAAAGACAAGGACTACACTCGAGGTAGGGGGAGTTAATCCACTTAAACCCTATGTCTTCTTTATACCTATAAGTACATATGAATATATGCTTGTGCTTGTTTTTCTGGTGCTATGTGTTCTAAATGCAGAAAATCTAATGCGATGCTATATATTAATTGCTTTACAATAGGTTAACCAAGTCACTAAACAGAAATTCAAACACTGCCTAGTTTATTTAGTTTAATGTTTGTTGGTTTAACTAAATTGGCTTTGTACAAAAGAAAATCAACATGTGCAGACATATTGATGACTTTAACTTGCTTTAAAAAGGAAATATAGTATGAACTGGTTTTGTTTATAACTAGAATGCACTTGGCCGAGTTGATTAAGTGTAACTTGCAGCCTTCTTTATGCATAAACCCGAGACTAGAAACTATATAACTTGTCTCTTAATAATTGGTACTCTACTTACTTAGAGTGAGCATTTAAACAAGTTAGAATAATGGTAGAAAGACATTTTTGGTCTCTGTACTATGACCTTGTCGTGTTTTGGTCTGCGTACTTTTGATTTACATTTTTTAAGGATCGTTTTTCAATTAATGTCGCAATTGGACCCATCCGTCAAGACCGTCTACTTGAGTGACGGAAAATGCTGATGTGGCATCACGTGCCTAGCTCAGGACTACCAAATAGGCTTGGCCTCTCACGTAGACCAATCACAGTTCGACATGTGTCATTTTTTTTTTTAATTTTTTTTTTAGTTTTTTATTTTATTTTTCAAGTTTTAAAATTATAAAAAAATCATATTAACCTCCCTCCCTCTCATCGAGCTCCTCCCTTTCCTTCCTACCTTTCCTCCCCTACCTGATCGAGCAAAACCCTCACCCCATCTCCTCTATCTCCTGTAAAACGGCGCAATGGCTAGTGGCTCCTCCCACCTTTTTCCTTTCTTCCTCTTCACCGGTAGCTCCTCCTTACAAATTACACCAAAACCCAGAAAAACTAGAAAAGGCAAAAAATCCAACCCATAAAACTCACCCCCCCTTCAAGTCTTGGGCTCTGCGATAAAGATAGGAAAGAGAGGAGGAGGAGGCGTGCCGACTGGGTCGCAGTGGTTGTGTCTACCCATCGGCGTCCCCTCCCTTGCATAACGGCGCCGATCTCGAACCGTCTGGAGAAGACGTAATCAGTCAAGCTTTGTGATTGTAGGGATTAAACATTTGAGTTTTTTGTTGATTTGTAATTTTAGGGCTTGAACAATTGGGTTTTTTGTTAATTTGTAATTTTGATGATGACTGATGATTAATATAAGAGAGAAGAAGAAAAAAATAAATAAATAAAAATTGGTGAAGGGGGATCTCCGATCTGCAAGTGGGTTGGGATTTGTTTTTTATGTTTTTTATTTTTTATTTCTTTGGTTATGATTTTGATTGTTTTTTTTTGTAACTAATTTGATTTTTTTTATAATTTTTAAACTTGAAAAATAAAATAAAAACTCAAAACAAATTTTTTTTAAAAGGACACATGTCGAAATGTGATTGGTCCACGTGAGAGGCTAAGCCTATTTGGTAGTCACGATCTGACAGGACCGCCCCCGGATTTCCACTATGAAACCCGGAGAGATCCTGCAGGATCCAAAATCAAGGAAAATCCTACCGAAAATTCGGCAGAACCTCCCCTGAACAGGGACTAACCTAAAACTTTATAACCTGTTAAAAACACTTCTAAGATATCAACCAAAAATAAGATTCTCAGGACCACAACAAGTAATACAACTCTAATCAGAGCATATCTAATTAATATCCTCAATGCATAGACACCATCATTTCCGTCCTCACGATTCAAGCCTAGATATCACTAAGTCCTAATAAACAAATGCAATACAAACAACCCAGCAACCATCTATCTAATTTCACACACTTCGTTTCTTGGAAATCCTCCAGCTTTATAACTACTTTCAAAAATCTCCTTTTTAAACCATTTTTAAATCCCCTTAACCGTAAATCAAGCTCTGAACTGAATTTATCCTTGCAAACTGATATCTCGAAACACTTATTCTTAAAACATACATCATCCTCGTATTTGTACTGTAGACAATGTCCTGGCCACAATCCCGCGCTCGGGCAGGCTCAAATCCTAGCCACAATCTCGTACGGATGACCTTTCCGCACGAGCAGGCTCGTATCCTGGCCACAATCTCGTACTGATGGGTCACTCCATACGAGCAGGCTCGTATCCTGGCCACAATCTCGTACGGAGGAGTCTCTCCGTACAAGCAGGCTCGTATCCTGGCCACAATCTCGTACGGAGGGGTCTCTCCGCACAAGCAGGCTCGTATCCTGGCCANGCCACAATCTGTACGGAGGGGTCACTGCATACGAGCAGGCTCACCCAATCAGTACTCGCATTTCCAACTCACAACATTTTTCCCAAAATTTCTCCAAACTCTGCCGAATCCT
This sequence comes from Dryas drummondii, assembly GCA_003254865.1. Classification (NCBI taxonomy): domain Eukaryota; kingdom Viridiplantae; phylum Streptophyta; class Magnoliopsida; order Rosales; family Rosaceae; genus Dryas; species Dryas drummondii. The sequence continues at coordinate 43,587 of QANW01004282.1, forward strand.
TCCAAATTTGATCCCCGCTTATAAACCATCACTTGTCTGTCGCTCGAAACATACTGACTTTTCCTCAATAATTAGTTTGATCATTTGTATATAATATCTGCCTAATCATCAATCATTAACCTCGACTATAAATAATCCTTCTCTAATTTGGTTACTCTCCTCTAAGCAACGCTATAATTCCCAATTAATCCCTTCGCCTCAAATCCTCGTCAATTCATTCTCCTAATTCAAATGCTACACCTAATCTTCTCTAACGTAAAACAGCAAATCTTTAAAACAGACAATGAAACCACGGTACTCAACAATATAAGCAGATAAGTTTCACTTAAAATTTAACTACTTAAAAGTCTGGAATACCCTTCACGGTGCCATTGCTCGGATACCAAATTCGGCAGCATAACGGCATCGGGATTGAGATTTCCCGAGCCCATGTACCTGTTAAGACCAGACAACCAATATTTAAATATTCAGGGTTCACAACTTGGCCGTTCAACGACCGAAATAGGCGGTAACCACCACGCACGGTGGCTGCCCAGCCCCTAACAACACACAAACACTCACCAATACGCAAACAACCCCTAGAGTTGGCCTCTAGATGTCCTGGGGAGGTTGATTGACAAGGAAAATCACCCGACCCGCCGCCACAAGTGGCAGAGTCGACGGTGGCAGCAGCGGCACAAACTTAAAAGTACCCAAATTCAACTCCAAACAATCCTAATTATATAATAGAACCTTTAATTGCACAAAAACGACACGAATTTGAGTCCAATTTCAAGATATTCGAAAATAACATAAACCCCAAAATCAAATTTCTAAAATCTCAAAATTGAACATCAACACCTTAGGGGAAAGATTACCCATACTTAGAGGATCGATTTTGTCAACTGGATCGATGGCCAATTATCGTCGGAAACGCCGGAATCGGCGGCGAAAGCCGGCGGCTGGCTTGGCTTCTCGAGCTCATTGCTCCATCGTGGAGCGTCGTCTGGATGAACGGAGCCCATGGTTGAACTCGTCGTGGTGAGAGGAAGAGGACCCAGTAGGTCCGGTGTCCCGTCGTCGCCGGAAAAATGTGATCGCCAGCGAGCTCATTTCTCTGTCATTGCGTCGATTCTCCGTCTACAGTGGTCGGCCGGCGAAGGGGAAAGCTGCTGGGGGTCGGCGATGGTGAGAGGAAGTCGCATGTGCCCGTCGTTGGTCATGGGTTGGCCGGATGGCGAATCTGCCGAGAGAGAGGACCGGCGGAGAAAGAGGAGAGGAGAGACAAGATAGAGACTTGGGGAGAGAGAGAACCCAGAGAAGGGTGGTCGGCGTCAGGGTGCTCGCCGGAGGTCGAAGTTGGCGATGGCTAGCCGACTATGGTGGCTGTGAGGGGGGGGTGTGTGCTCGGGGAGGAAGGTTCGGGAGTGTGGAGGGAGAGAGCACCGGGAAGAGATAAAAGGGAGTGGGTGGGAATATTCTAGAGAGAGAGAAACTTCTTAATTAAAAATCTGATTTTAAATTTTTAAAACCCAAATTTGTCAATTTACATAAATGCCCCTCACTTCACATGTCTGTATCTTCCAAACCGTAACTCGAAACGACGCGTGCTACGTGTCTATGAAATCGTGAGCTCGAAACCTATCCAACGAACCCAAGTTCAAAGACGAAAAACCATTAGTTTCAAAAGTCAATTTTGGGTCGGGTCGTTACACGATCAGCTGGGCATGTGATGCCACATCAGCATTTTTTGTCATTTAACTTCACGGTCTTGATGGAATGGGTCCAATTGCGTCATTAACTGAAACACGGTCCTTAAAAAATGTAAATCAAATGTACACTGACCAAAATGCAACAAGGCAATAGTACATGGACCAAAAAATCTTTTTGCCTAGAATAATTTGGAACCATTCACTGCTTTACTTTAGTGTTGCATGTCTTTAGGAATGTAAACTAATTAAATTAAAAGCTAGGAACTGAAACTGAAAATGAAGTAGTTGACTATCCTACTTTGTTTTGGAATGGGTATATTACAAGCCTGCTACATTTGAATTATTGTTGATGTAATTTACTGGTTTTTAATTCATTAATTAAGAGCATGCTTGTATGATTTATTTAATGAACTAAACATATATATATATGAAACTATCATCCCTTGATTGCATATGCATAATTGAAATCTAGTTCATTAAGGGTAGGATTACCTTATTGGAAACTGTCATTGCATTACATTAGCATTCATGTATATTGAATAAAAAATATATACTCTAATATGTTTTGAATGTTTGGACTTCCTAATTAGAGATGAAAGGGTAAGACGAAAACTTTATCCTTGGGTTTAATCCCTAAAAGTATGCATACGTTTTTAGAAGATTATGTGGTTTAAGAATATGTTAAAGGAGAAGAAATAGACTTATTTGTTTCCACTAAAGGATATCTCATTATCTAGACCTATTGATGAATAGGAAATGGGGATAGGGGTAATGCAAATTACAAATTAGGGATAAGTCCGCTGTTTTGTCTTAAAGCTTTGGCAGGTGAGCTTTGAAATGGAGAAAATGTACGCACTGCATTGTTTTTTATTTTTAGATATGCATTTGCATTTCATGGAATAATTCATGGTTACTTGTAATATTTGTTGAGATATGTATAATGTTATAATAACTCAAGAACAAAGAAGTAATCTTTTTGTTTGGTACATATCAATAATTTGTTTTAAGGACCCCAAACATATTTAATGTGTATTCATGTCATAGTCTGACATGTTTAACATTGGTTTGAACTTGTTAGAGCATGTGCAATGGTGAGTGTTAATTGGCAATTCAATTCAATCATATTGACTCCTATTTTTCAACTGTGTCAATTATTGACTTGACATGAAACTATTTTGCTGCAATGGTTCAAGTCAATTGCATAAGTCAATACCTATACATTTTTTTAATATTTTTGTATAATCTCTTACAAATTAAAAACTATAAATTTAATTATTTTATAGATTATATCATTGAAAATATCTCAATTAGATCTTTCAAATGAGCCCAATATTTAATATTTTTAAATAATTTTAAATTAAAACCGAATTTTAAATTTCCTAATTTCAGATTATAAAGTATAAAATAAAAAACATATTAATAAAAACCAAAATTTCCTACTCTAGTTATATATTAATTAGATAGATTAATATATATTAACTAGTTATAAATATTAATCAAGTGGGCTACTACATGCAATGGCTATATTTCAAATGACCCAATATTGTACTTCCATGTGGAAACCACACCCATCTGCTAGTGCAAGTTGACAGGGTGGGGCAGGGGGTAGCTTTTTTGCCAATTAAAGCCTGCCACTTGTTCTTTCTCTTTCCTTACATGGGGATGATTTCTCAAGTGGGGCCGGTTGTTCTCTTGGCATTTGTGAGGTCAATTTGCAATTTTCATGTCAATTTTTTGACATGCATCTTGACTGTTGACATCCATTGCAATTCAATTTTTAACATTAACTCTATATTGCAAACCCTTTTTCTTTCATAAAGTCAATAAATTGAAATTAACTTGACATTGACACCACCATTGCACATGCTCTTAGAATTGCTTGGATGCCTTCAAAGTGACATACCCCACTTTGGGATAATCAAGAATGGTTGATTCGGCAATCTACAACCCTTCTTTTGGATAATCAGCTGGGACCCCGCTTGCAAGCATTTTCATAACTGCACATATTTTTTGTTGAGGCGTGCATCCCCACTTTACAGCTTCGTCCTGTCTATGTGTGAAGTAGACATCAGCTGCGCAAATGTCTCCCATGATCCATTGGAACATGTCTATCTCCATCTGATAGTGCCTACGAAACATCTCATCTGTGTATCTAGGGTTTGGATTGAAGTAGTTGGTCATGAGCAGGTGTTGCCCTATTGTCTGATCTCGAGGGATGTACTGCCATGTGTTGAAGGTACCACCATGCATCGATTGTTGTTCACCGTAATATTGGGCCATAGCTCCAGGAAAAATCACCATCAGATTTTGAATTTCTTCTTCTAACTCATCTTCCTCAGTAGTATCGTGATGAGGCACAAATTTTGGGTTTATGAACAGCATCCTGAAAGATAAAGTGATTGGTAAACTAGGTTAACACACGGTCAATATAAGAAACCAACGACCTTGATTGATTGAATGTCATGTGGAAAATCTTTTCATGTCAGAGGCTTATCTCTTCGAAATCAAAAGGAATCTGAATCGTATCCTGACAAAATCCAATCATTTTGTTATCTTATCATGTCAAGGGGTGATAGTTACGATAAAGGCGCGTTTGGATTTGAAAGTACATTCGGTAACTAAATCAAATTTATCTAATGAAAGTTAATAAACAACAAACATGACATCAAGGAAGCTACAAACATAATTGAAAATACAACATGCCTGGAAACTAGAAACACAATTGAAAATACAACATAATCGAAAATACAATGATAAACTACTCGGGAGGTGGAAAATTCATATTTGGATAGTACTACCCGGAGAATGTTGACGTGCCCTCATTCATTGCATGAGACCTATCACGTGCACTCCATTTGGCTTGCAGTTCAATTTGACGTGTAGGAAATGTGTGCCCTAACTCCAATCGTTGCGACCTTAAGAGCATTCGTCCGTCAAGTAGACCCATATTTAAGACGGATAATACCTTAGAGCTATTTTAGAGGAGAGTATAAATGGAATAAAGGTTTGTTATCCACGAGACCTATACATCTCCGTTGATAGTTTTTAAACTGTTCCGGATTGAAGGGATTACTGTCTGAAAAATAGTATATCAGAGTGAGATTAGCATAGCTCTTTAGCCTACTCAAATGTGGAGGCGGTCGGTCTCGGACTACGCTTGTAGAGACACTAATGGCCATGTGTGAGGACTGCATGTATTGGTGTATCTATGTATCTATAGTTAAATAGGTTTTGAATCATGTTCAATTTGGGTAAGCCTGATACATAACTAAGTGTCACTTAAGGCTTTGGGAAGCCCAGTAAATAAATGGTCAAATGCACCTTATAATCTCAGAGATATAAGTGCAATTACTTTCGTGAGAAAATCAAATGGAGATTTGATTGTTCCATTGCCAAATTGGAATATCTAACCTACGAATCTCACACCTATAAGTTGACATCCTAGAATAAACATGATGGGATAAGTGACTGTATGATAGTTACTTTAGGTCAAAGATGTTTGACCATAAAATAATTAGCAAGGAACGATTAATTAAAGAGTTAATTAATCATGGTTAACTAATTACTTTATGGACCCAGGTGAGTAAATTAATTAGGAGATTAATCACTAAACTATGATTAGTGGGATTTAATTAAAGTGTTAATTAAATCAACATGTGACATAGTAAATATAATCTTTGATTAAGTCAAAGATGGTGGGTCACATTTGGAAATAAAGGAAAGTAAAAGGGCAAAAGTGAAAATGTGAAAAACCATGCACATGGTAGTCACATGTGACTTAAAATTGGTGGGAAAGGTTGGTGAGAGGATAATGTATTTAATGGTGAGGGAATATTGCATAACCTATTTGATCTAAGTTAGGGTCAATGATAGGATATATATGAAATGATGAGAGTGAGGATGGTTATCCCATCACATGCACTCACTAAGTGGGATGTGTGGCATAGTGAGGGCTTAAGACTCTCTTGTGTTTTGTTCATTGTAACAAGAACATTCTCTCATCTATCTAACTGTCTCTCAAGAACCCTAGCCTCCATTCTCCTTTCTTTTTTCCTAGAGAACCAATTTCCTCTCTAAAGCCTTGATGAGCTTAGTGAATGATGCTCATGAGTTAAGCCTAGAGATCATCATTCAAGTCACTTTGTCCTTGGTTCCTTGTTCTAAGAGGAAAACTCATTTTAGCTAATTTTTCCTTTAGGATCCCATCCTAGGTTGTCTCTTAGTATGTAAATCCTTTGTGTGGTCTCACTAGAGATATAAGAACCAAGTTGGTGCAACAAAAGGAGGAGGAATGTGGTTTTCCCACCTTGGCCGAAACCCCATGGAGAGGGAACCCCCACGGGTTTACACAATGGCCCCTTTCGATCTTTAAGGGTAAATTCTACAACACTCTCTCTCTCTTTTATGTTTAGTTTTCCATGGTCTACAACAGCTATGATCTTGGTTTTACAAGGAAATCTTAAAAAAATTTTGAAACCTGGACTATGTTTTCCCTGCAATTGGTATCAGAACCAATAGTTGTTTAGACATGGAAAAAGTAGTTTAGAATACAAAATACATTAAATCACATGTGGGTATGGCTATATGTGGGTTCGGCATAGAGAGAGGATTTCGGCATCACCAACTAATGGTGGTGGCTGAAACCCCTAATGGGTGTTTTTGGTTGTTCTTGTCTTGGTTTTGTACAAATTGATGAATTTGTTCATTATAATGTTTTGGATGTTTATGGGTTTTGATAAAAATGTGATCTTGAAAAGTTTTTGAAACTTTGTTTTATCATATTTTTGTAAACTCATTACTTTGGTTTATTGTGAGTAATTGAAACTAAAGGCATTTGATTGGAAGTGTTAACACATTGGTGTACACTTGATTCCATAAGCCTAGTTAAGCTCTTGTTGATTATAACTGTTATAATCAAAGTGATGGTTTGTTTGCTTTATTGCATAAACCATGAAATGCCTTTTGTGGGTTCTTTTCTCTAAAACCAAAAGGGAAAAAGTTTCTTGAAAGGTTTTAAAAAGGAAAGGTTTTTGAAACTAGAAACTTTGTTGCATCCAAAGAATCCAAGATTTGATATTTACACCCATATAAATGTACCCATGTGTGAGGACTTCATCAATTGGTGTATCTATGTTATTTAATTTTTAAATTAGAATAACATAAATGGTGATTATGGACAAGACCAATAGTATGACACTATGTAATTGGCTGGCTATGGTTAAGCATGGTTAAATGTGGTGGTTTGTAATTATTCATTTATTTGGATTGTATGTAAATAAGGCTTGTAGGTCTTGCCTCTCTAATTCTCTAAAATTTCTATCTCCCTTGAATATGTAATTTCCTCTAGGCCCAATGGACTAGAGTTTCTTACTTGAGTATGCAAGTGCAATCACTACAAGAAAAGGAGGCATTAAACACCCTTTTCTACCCATGAAAATTAGACCCCCGTGTGTTTAAAAGCAAGTGGGACTGATTGTATCTACCTTTCACACTGTTGTTAGTCAATAGTCTACAAACAAAAGTATGGATTCACTGACACATCAAAATGTGGTTATTGCAGTTTATTGGGAAGTGTGCAGTTTATATTCAAAGGAGAAATAATGAGTGTATCATTATTATATTTATGAGCAATATAATTGAATAAAGGAACATATGTGCACACTCTTACTTTTAACAATTATACAAGTACATGCACAAAAAAATAAAACAAACTTTTATACAAGTACAAAAGTTCCCTATAATTCAGGAATAAGAATCAGATTCCTTCTGAACCCAACAGATTGTGGTTGATCAACCCAACAAAGCTCTACCAATCACACATTTAGATGGAGCTACCTTGAACCCAATTGAAGGACAGAATAGTCAATCTTCTATTAGTAGTAATTTCAATCAACGATAAAGTCTTTCTCAACTCGAATGGCCTAATCATGGGCAGACCGCCAAGTATCCGATCATAATAGAAGAAAGTGACGATGAGAGAAACCATAGAGCTCCTACTGTGGGTTTGGAGAATGAAGTATCACAAGATTCTTTTGACAATCGAGAAGATGTGGAAGACCCATATTGGCATTACGCTTTGATGAGGAGAAAAGCCTATAATGTTTCTGACACGTACACTAGCGATGATGAGGAGAGTGACTAGTGAATGTGTTGCAATTGAAATTTGTGCCTTTTAATTTCTGTGCGCGCTATATATGTAATTAGTATTTGTAGGACGTGTGACAAAGGATCCTGTAGGTTCGAAAGGTATGTGTTTAAATCCGACCCCTTCTCCTCTTTCATCGGGTCTTCCATTCTCTATCTCCCACCTTTGTTAATTTAGGGTTTCTAAATTTCTTCAATTTAAGGGGATTGAGGTTAGGGAAATTGATTCCTTCTGTTTTTCTTCAATTTTAGGGTTTTAATTTTTGTAATTTACATAAATTTTGCACATATATTTTGGGTCTGAAAATGAGGTTCTGGCTAGGTTTTGGGATAGGTCTTTCGCACATAAATTCTGGGTTTGGAGTTTGATTTTATGGTGGATTGTGGTTCCAATTATGCATATAAAATTGATTCAGATCACCAAACTAGCCTAGAGGGGGAGTGAATAGGCTTTTTAAAATTTAACTTAAAAACTAGATTGCCTAAAAAATTTAACTAATAGTTAATAAAGCAATCACAGATCAACACGCACAATTTGTTGACGCAGAAAACCTAAACAGGGAAAAATCGCGGGACCTTGTCCAGAGATGCAATCCACTATAATTAAAAGGTTACAAACAGTGACTCGATTTAAACCCTAGAGTGCTTCCTAAGATTTACTAACCTCACTCCACTCGCAGAGCTTTTCTGATTAACGGTTGCACGAAGACCTACTCGTCAACTTCCTTAGGACAAGCGCTCACGAACTTGACTTCAGTCTTTCGATGCTCGAGTTATAGATGGAATGATGTAGATTAATGAAATCGATAGCCTCAATAGATTAACATGGAACAATCTATTGAAACTATCTATGTGTATGCACTAACCTAACTCTCAATCAATATGCACTCAAAATATGATTGTTAGGTTCTCTAAAATAAGTTTTCGCTTAAGCCTTAATTTCTCCAAAATCCAATTTGAAAAAAAAAAACACATTAGTGATTTTGTCAATATGTATTTAAAGTGCACAAAACAGAACTTAATTATGTATCCTAAGACTAATAAGATAACTAAAAAACCTTTTAAAAATAGTGGGCTGGACCGATCTCGGAAACCTCCCACCGGTCGGCAAGACACAGAGAGTAAAATGCAAACGAAGGGCACTTTGATGACTGGTCAAAGCCATGGGCGACCGGTCGCTGACTGGCAGAGTGCACAGACTAATCTACGCCACTCGAGCAACCGGTTAGAGACATTCACGACCGGTCCCAGGAAGGTAGGAAACCAACCTTCAGTAATTTTTCAAAGGCACTTGAAAACACAATTTGGCAACAACTCAATTCTAGATGCAACATCTTAAATGAAATGTATGCAAGTGTAACTTACTTTCGACGTTGTGCATCATCGTCGAATGTGACACACTTTTCCAAAGCTTGATCTTCTATGAAATGCGAGAACAGTCATAACACAGTAAGGACTCTAAGGCGATTACAACTCAAGATTTGTCCTAGGAATATGCCAAGACTAAAATGATCTTACAATCGCCCCTTTTGGCACTTCCTAGACAAAACACAATACATAGGAAATATAAGTAAATAGACTCTACCTATAATTTAAAAAAGCCGATCATCATGCCTGAGTCATGTAGAGGAAAAAACTAAAAGCACAACCAATTAAAACGCACAAGTGTAATAGACTAGAGCATAAACAAGTGTAAATAATTGACTAAAGCATATATGATTAAACGAACAATTCATTTGATAAAATTGAAATTACAAAACCAAAATATAAAAAAGTTGTACAACCAATTAAAGCGCACAAGTTAACAAAACAACTTCTCAACAATCTCAATCTTAAACAACAAACCATCAATAAAACCAACTATCAACTAAACCATCTACTAAACAAACCACTATTCTCCCTTTTTTTGGCTAGGAAGGCCAAAGGGCCCTAACTATCGTCATGTATAGTATCCTCGGTGTCTAGAACCGAGGGGTTCGGAAAGGAGGAAGAAGAAGCACGACCCTGAAGGATGGTTGAAAAGCATCAAGACGAGTGTCAATAGCATCAAAACGAGAATCGACATGCGAAACCACACCAACAAGGTATGCATGCAAAGATGCAAAATCAAAGGAAACAGAAACAGAAACAGAACCAGAAGACAGAGAAACAGATGCAATAGAAGATGGAGCAGGAATATTATCAGTATCATCATCTTTAACAGGCTTAAGTGGAAGCGGAGCAGAGTATCAGCAACCTCGCTAAAATCAACACTTGCAGCCTCAAATATTCGAGTAAGAAGGCAAGGGAAAGGAAGCGCATTCCGAAAACCCTACCGCTTACCGAAAGTGGCGTGAGACTGAAACCGCTCAAAATAAGATCCATGGCAAAAACATAAATATCATAGTCAAAGAAAAAGAGTATCAAGGCAGCATTATCAAAAGGGATTTCAGACGAGTTCGTCTTGGGCCAAAGGTAATATCTGAGGAAATAATTGCATTCCTAATGCAGCCGGTGAACTTTTCTAGAGGAAAAGTAGTTCTTGCGAGGATCAAACTGAGAGGGATCAACAAATATGGTCTGGATCATGTGGTCAACATCATGTTGACGAGTAATCAAAGCCTGATTAAAACTATCATGATTGATTGGCCAAGATAGAGGAAGACCTAAGGTGGTGCGAATGACATCTAAAGATTTTTCAACATTTGTATCCCGCACATAAACATGAGTCTGAGTTGAGTCGTTATAATTACTATAAAACTCTTGAAAATACTAGGTCATTCTCAATGAAGACAAAGACACAGTTTTTATCATGGACCATCTTCCAAGGCAAACTCATGACAAAGAGTGGATGAAAGTTGTCAACACATAAGACTTTTCTTTTATTTGATTCATTTGTAAACATATATACTTTTTGTTTTCCATATTTATATATGTTACCATCTTTTTTTTCAAGAGGTATGTGATTATAACTAAATTTCAAATTGTTGATTAAGTGTTGTTAGACAATTTAATGGAAGAACAAGTACTAGATCGAAAAGCCACAATAGAGTCATCTTCCTGTAAGTCTTCGATATTTAATGTCATTAACGTACCTTATTGTTTTCTGACTGACAAGGCCAATGACTATAGCGGGAATATTAATAACTGTGTATTTCATTGTTTTGAATCCTGCATGCATAGTATCCAAAGCAACTTGGTGGCGTAGAATGTGGTTATTATATAATGTGCTACATGAAGGAAATTATTGAGGATACCAACCTTGCTTACGAGAAAAAGGTCAGATTTCCATTTTATCAAAAATTTGGCCCATATCCCTCACCTTTTGTGGTTTTGTTAGTCTATTATTTTGGATACTTGAATCTGGTGTAGATTGTATTGCGCACCTTTGTGTTGTTCATGCATTTGGATAATTTATTCCTTTTGAATTGAATACTTGAAGTATGGTTTGTAATACATTTGGAACTAATCCGATATGTGTTTGTTGCTTAAGTAATACTTGAATCTGGATATATTGCAAGTCTGTCTTTTTTTCCTTTAGGTGGTTCATTGTGATGCCCAAATTATTGAATAAGTTAGCTGACTTAGAGAAAATGCACGTATATATATATAAATATATGTTCCTTTGATGTTTTCAGTGGACGAAGACCAAGCATTGCGGATACACTCAAGAATAAATAGATGAGGTATGGGTGGAATGGGGAGATTTTGTCAACGCCAAATATTTGTAGACCAACAAGTTGGTAAGTGGTGTACGTTTTGCCTTTTTCGTGGATAGAGTTTGTTGCCATGCATGCTGATATTTTGTAAAAGATGGGAGATGATTGAAGATTTTGTAACTTTTAGAATATGTGCTGCCAAGTCAATATTTTCCAAATGATGGCAGATTTTGGAACTAGCTACCTAGAACATGCATAGTGCTGATTTGCAAATGTTAACTCAGGTGCTGCTATGCAAATATTTTTGTCCATATGGCCAACTTTGGAACATTACTAGCTAATTGATTTTGGTTTTGTAAAGGTCTTCACAAAGCATGTTAATTTAGACAATATTGTCTTAGTTCTTAGTTAGGCTAGTTGGTGGTTAGGTTTAGACCTTTATAAAACAAAAACTGTGATATTTTGTTGGATACTGTACTTAAAACTTTATTTGAATTGACAGCTTTGAATGTTATTGGTACTTGCAAAAATTTCAGGTCATTTCAAAGTACAGGCATATTTTAATGTTATTAATATCATTTTTAGATGAAAAAAAACTGATATCTACCCTAAATTAAAATTCCCTCTTTTGAACCCGAAATAATAAACAATATCATATTCTACCTCATAACTGATATTGATACCTTGGTTATATACCAGATATATTCTCATACTTGATTTTTATACTCTGGTTATATATATCAGATTATATCTCAAACCTGATATATAAAAATGGTTGTATATATCTGACTTACTCTCATAACTGATTTTTATACCTTAGATATATATATATATCAGTCTTAGTGTCAAAGACGATGTCTATTGACTAGAACTAATATACTCGAAATTTTTTTAGATATCAGAAATACCAAAAAAACTGATGTTCATTATATTTTTAGGACATTATATTGGATTTCAAAAGAGAGTATGTAAAACATATTTAGATATTAGTCGAATAACTAATATCTAAAGAAATATATTAGATATCACGACTCGATATATCAAATTGGTACCCCACTAAATATTAGTCCACGACTAATATATATATATCGATGTTTTTGTTGTAGTGAGGGTTATTGTGACGTCCCAATCGAGGACCGCCACAGTGGCACCTATTCCAAGAACCCCATAATATAATGTCACGCTTCTGCATTACTATTCCAAGTTTCTTGATGAAATACGGGTTGGATCAGAAAATAAAATGTACAGCGAAAAAAATACTTCAAAATATATTTAAAATAAGCCAACCCGGTAGGGTATGAAGTTTTACAAAAGTAATCCTAACACAACATGACAACTTGAACAGTTATATTTGTGAAGCAAATTTCAAAAAGGGTAACAACCGACTACTAGAAAGATGTTCTGAATATTTACAAACCGGAATAAAAATAATAGATAAACAAGCAGGTAGAAGACCCAGCAAAATAACGAACTAAACATAATGAAGAAGACTTGAAGATGCCCAGTAAGATATACGAGTGTCTCATCCAACTAACTAGTCAAGATCATAAACCGAATGGTAATCTGCAAAAGCAGGTGGGGATAAGCATCACATATGATCATAGCTTCCGCTTAAGGGACCCTAGCTGGGTTTGAGAATAGTAAGTAAAATACTTAATATATATATAGCCAATTATAAAACAGTTCGAAAAGATCCACCAACAAACCAATATCAAAGTTTAATTGTTAATTGAAATCCCTGAAATCTTTTGATGATGAGCATGCAACTTCTCAAAATGTTTATGGGTATCCAAAATATCATTACCTGATAATTGATCACTAATGGCCAACTACACTTACCGCATCCACATTAGGTAATGTAGCGAGAGTATCTTTTACCATGGTAGTACCCCTTAAGCTAGCCTCTTCAGAAGGACAATCGACTAGCTCGTCCGTACCTCCCTCTTCCGGAAGTTTATGGGATTGAAACCCAAAGTAATCGTTTTTCGTGACCCTTCACTCTCAGATCATCATTAACAATAACAAAACCATGCAACATTGCATACAAAAGTGATGCATAGTTCACAAGAAACATATTGATTATCATACATAAATGCACAAAATAGTCTCAACAGTCAGGGTGTGAGAATCCCCCTACCTGGTGTCTAAGATTAACCATTGTGCACTTCCACAGCAACACTGCTCTCAAGTCCTTCTATGGAAAATTGGAAATCTAAATCCGACAGAATACTGACTTTAATCAAACGGTAAATTTAGCATAGTCTCGGCATGACCTTTCCTTTTAGTCATGTATCCCTAGAAAATTCTAAAAACTAGTCTACTAAGACTAAGTCTCCGTAACAAGAACATTCTCTCATCTCTCTAACTCTTTCTCTATAGAACCCTAGCCTCTATTCTCCTCTCTTTTTCCCTAGAGAACCAATTTCCTCTCTAAAGCCTTGATGAGCTTAGTGAGTGATGCTCATGATTAAGTTGAGCCTAGAGATTATCATTCAAGTCACTTTGTCCTTGGTTCCTTGTTCTTAGAGAAAAAATCATTTTAGCTAATTTTTCCTTTAGGATCCCATCCTAGGTTGTCTCTTAGTGTGTAAATCCTTTGTGTGGTCTCACTAAATAGATGAACCAAGTTGGTACAACAAGAAGAGGAGGAAGGTGGTCTTTCCACTTTGGCCGAAACTATAAGGAGAGGGAACCCCCACGGGTTGACACAAGAGCTAGCTCATTTCCAGTCTTCAAGGGTAAATTTCGCACCTCTCTTTCTTTTATGTTTAGTTTTCTATGGTCTACAACAATTATGATCTTGGTTTTACAAGGGAAATATTAAAAAAATTTTGAAACCTAGACTATGTTTTCCCTTCATGACGTTGCTCCCAAAATGGCCTTCGTACCCCATGCATGGTATCTATGTCCATTTCATGACCTCCATGTCTTTTAGATTTTGTTTCTCCTCATCAATCATCTTCTCTCTAGCTAGGCGTTGAGCATCAAGAACCTGCGCCTTTTTGTAGAATTTTTCCATGTAATCGGCAATCTTGTCCACATTCGAATTATATTGCCTGGCCTTTTTTGAATTATTTCTTACAGGTGGCATAGGACGCGCATTAGATAATGGTTGAAATGCCAGAGTGTCCTTAGCTGGGGTGTCTGCATCAGAGTCGTCATTTGGTGTGTCGTCAACGTCGGTGGTGTCTGTATCGTTAACGATTGAAGAACCCCACTTGACAGTGGTATGTAATAATGGCCATACATAAGGAAATCTGAAAGATTTGTTTTTATTTAAAGATTTGTAACGAGCATATGCTTTATCCACCTATACAAATGATCCCAAAGAAATTAATATTTAGGTACACGGAGAACATACGTTTCATTATTGCCCTAAAAAACTCACCAACATGTCATTATTGATGCCGCTAGCATGCTCTCTATGAACCACAAGGTAGTATGTCCACATCTTCGTGCAATTATGACTTATTGCCCTAAAATGAGCTTAATTTGAGAGTGTCGGGTTATTGACCCAAGGAGCGGCCTTAGGGGTTCTCAATATACTCGGCGTGAATTTGTGCCCAAAAATCGGGATTTCTTTGACCGGCATCAAGAACCTGATTCAACTATTTGGCTAGGAAAGCCTTAACAAAAGAAATCTCTTCATCACTCAACCATGGTGGACCTTTTTTCCCAATCAATAAAAAAACTAAAATTTATGTAAGATTTTTTTAGAGAAAAAGATTGATAAATGTGTGAAAATGGATGAAGAGAATGAGGTATTTATAGAAGAAAAAAAAAGAAATATATATATATATATGAAATTAGTCGTTGGAAATAGTGTGAGTATGTGCATAATTTTTTTCTTAATTTTTCTCGATTTTTTCAAAATTTTTAAGTATTTTATTTAATTTAAAGAAATAATTAAAGAAATGACGAATCTCTCCAATGGTCAATAAGCCAGATCCGTTGAATTTGCATTAGTAACTTCAAAAAAAAAAATTTAAACCAGCATGCATCCGCACAGTCCGTTGCCAACAAATCTATGAGTTAGGTCGAACGTGTGCATCACACATCCTCTAGGTGGTTCCAGACACAGAAGACAAGGCGGGACCCGCACATTCTTTTAGCTATCGATCACTATCTCTCTCTGCTCTCTCTTCAGGTGGGTCGGGGCCGCATTTCATTGGAATCAGAATCAGTGATGTCCATATATGGACATCACTAATTAGGCTCAAGCAAAATAGGAATCACTCTCTCCAACTCACTTTAAGTTGTGATTCCTATTTTTTAGTCTGATAAATTGGAGTCAGAATCTAAATCAAGGCCTCACTGTAGAGGGCCTAAGCCTACGTAGTAAGATCAATATATAAGACTATAAGAGAAAGCAGTACGCCGAGAAAATGAGAGGATAGGGTAAATCAGTAAAAGCATTTTTAGTAACGTTTGATATAAATAATTAAAATTGTTTATAGGTCATAGAAGTGCTTTTAAGGGGATTTTTTAGAAGAGCACTTCCAAGTGCTTTTACAGGAAATACTTGGAACTTTTATAAATTCTTTTATGTGCTTCTAACCAAAGTGCTTCCAATAAAAACGCTACAGAGCATAAGTGCTTTTTATAGAAGTAGTGCCAAACAGATTGGAAATACCTGCGTTTCAAGTTTTGACAAAAGCAAATGACAACAATGGTCCTTGAACTTTACTTTTATTATCACTTTGGTCCACAAACTTGTTTTTTAAATTTTATAATCCGTGTATCACTTAAGTCCATTTCGTCAATTTCATGCACATTTTTCCATAAATTTTGGTCACGTGTCAAGCATGTGAGGTACTTTTAAAATGTAAAAATGGTAACACACCCCCTCTTTCTTTCCGCAATATGATATACGTGATTAAAATTAACAAAAAAATATAAATGAAATTGACATAATGGACTAAAGTAGTACACATGTGAAAGATTGTGGACTATAGAATTCAATAAATAAAAAATGATACACAAGGTAAAGTTCGAGAACCGAACCATTGCTATAATTCTCTCTTTTGACAAATCCATTATACTTCTTCAAGTGAAGCTTTGATGGGCTTCGACTCACTGGGACGGATCAGCCCAGTTAATAACATGGATAATTAGATCCATTACAAGTGTGAGTGAAGGTGAAGGGCCTTTTTTGAGTCAATGAGGTTAGGGCCTTAAAGTTTGTAGTTTCTGACAGCTAGCTAATGGGCTTGTCCTTTGTTTATCTTTACAAGTATATCCACCATCTCTTTTTTTCGTTTGGTCAAGTATTAGTATCAATACATGAACAAAAATCAAACGTAGTTGACGGTTTGGACATACTTTTTAAGCTACTTTTTTATTTGATTTTTATTTTGTAGTATAGTTTTATAATTTTAATTGTTCATTTTTATATCACTATTTAAAGACTACAAAAATCAACTAATTAAAAAAATATGTTAATTATATTTTTGTTATTAAATAAACAAACCATTTTTATAATAGAAAAAAAATAGTAGCTACAAGATAAAACAAAAAAAGAAAGAAAGAAGAAAATAGCAAATGGTAATTGATGGCTTGAAAAAGATAATCCATGATGCATGCAATGCAGCAAATAATTGATCTGTAATAAGCGAAAAAGAAAACACAAAATTGAATAATTGACCCACTACTAAAATCCTGACACGCGCCAGTCCACGTGGAATAATATAAAAGAGAGGTAGTGACTAGCATACGCCTATGGTGCGTAGTATCGTAACCTGCGCCTACACTTGCAGTGTATAACCGTGTGTGTGTAGAAGAGGAGGGAAATAAAAGGTAAGGCAAAGAGAGAGAGAGAGAGAGAGAGAGAGAGAGAGAGAGAGAGAGAGGATTGCATTGTTGTTACTGAGTGAGTTGAACGAGTTGGGTGACCGATCGACAAAGAAACAACAAAGACCAATGTAAACAAAATAAAAACCACAGGGGCTTGGCTTTGGGGTCTCTCGGGGAACTTGGGCTTTGGGTCGTCTTTGGTGTGGAATTAGCAAAATGGTGAACACGAAGATTATTAGCCCCTCCACCTCTCCTTTACCACCACCACCTCCTTTCTCTCTCTCACATTACCCTAAAAACTTCAACTCCGACTCTATCTCTATCTCTCTCCCTAACCCTAATTTTACCTGTCTCTATCCAAACCAGACACCGCCATATTCTTTTTGCTCACCATCCCTATTCTCTTTCTCTGTTCTTCTCTCTCTCTGCCTCTCTTTCTATTCTCTCTGCTTTTCCTCCTCTCGGGGTTTGCTTCCTTTCTTCGTTTCCTTTCACTACGGCGACTCTTGGTGCCTGAATTTTCTTCGATTCATAAGGTAATGGATCGCTCTTTTGCTTGAGATTTCGTTGATCTTATGATATTTGCTTATTTGGGTATTTCTTTGTTTCTCAATTTCTCTTTGTTTCTCATTTTCTCTTTGTTTCTGATGAATGATGAGTGTGTCATTGTGCTTGTGTTGATCCCTGGGATTATATTCTATATTCGTACCTTGTATTAGGTTTTGATGTATGTAATTTTGGGGTTGCTTTGATTTTATCTCGACTTTTTTCGATTGCTTCTAAATTCTGATACTTTTGGTGAAAAGTTAGTTGCTTTGGGGTGTTTGTTCTCATCACTCAATGGAAGTTTCTGATTTAATTTGGTCCTGGGTGCGCAATTATCATATATAGATTTGTTGAGTTTTAGCTATATTCCATTTTGGTTTCTTTCCTATGGTTGTAGGTTTTGTAATTCCTGTGCTATGATGTAATCTATCTGATTGTTTTAGTTTTCGTATGTTATCTGTTAGCTATTACGGTACTGTTTATGGGATTCTGGGTTTTTACCTAATCTCCTTATACATTGATCAGCTATCAATACCAATTTATGTTATTGCCCACAGGTTTTTGTTAACCTCCTCCTCCCACCCCAAAAACCCTAGTCTTTTTTTCTCTCATTTCAAATTGGGCTCTTCATAGTTAGACTTTTTCTGCTTGTTCTTGTGGGTGTCATGTTATGAATGCTTAATACTTCTCCTATGCTCCGTCACTCCAATGCTACTGAAAATAACAGCATATCATTTGCTTGTTTGTAATTATCCGTATAGTTATTTATGTTTCCTTTCTTTTAATAGGATTTTTGGCATTGCTGGAGTACTTCGTTGGTGTGTTTTTTTTTCTCTCATTTATTTTTTGATAAGTTGTGGCATCACAAGAACTGGGCTGTAACAAAATTTCCCTCATGGAAGAGTTTAGCAACAATAGTCACAGATTTGACAGTATCAGCAATGCTGTAAGAAAGAAGAGAAGTCAAACTTTTCGTCGACCTCGGCCTGATTCACAGCCATACTCTGAACTCCATGACCAGTCATCTTTGTCATCAACTACACCGTCGGACGACCTGAGCAAGGTCTCTAGTGATGAGAATGCAGGTTGTGATGCCAATTCTAAGAGAAAAGAATTGAGTCTTAATGACTGTGTGGCCAGGGATTTTCCTGCTGGAGGTACCAGTGAAAAACCTCACAATAAGGACGGAAAGGATGTAGGATTTGATTTGTATTACAATAATGAGCCAGGACGAAATGGGATCAATAACAAACGTTCTAGCGAAGGTGTCCTTGCCCCTGCTAATTGGAAAAACACAAGCATAGTGAATGATGGTTTTATATCAGAGTCAAGAAATGCAGATGGATTTAATGGAAGGAGTGATGAAAGTCCAAGTACTAGGCTGTCAGGATTAGATGGGTTTGGAAATGAGAACAAGGTTAAAATGGTTAAACTCAAGGTTGGTGGTGTCACACGTACAATTCAGGCCAACTCTGCTTTCAATGGTACGACAGAGGGTGGGTCTTCTACAAAGACTTCTCGATTGTCAGATGTCTCTAGACCACGGCAGAAGCAAAATAATCTGGTAATAAATTATTGCTCTTCCTTAGCTTAGGTCAGGGAATCACTGTCGCTCCACATTATACCGAGAGGATTTTTATTTTTATTTTTGCTCTTTTATCATCTTATTTGAGATATTTATACCTATGCAATGTCAGATTTGGTTGATATTTTTTTTAGTTTTGTTGGTTTAACCCACATCGGAATATCTAGTTGTCACCACGTGGGTCTTTTTAATTGGATAAATGGAAATTTAGAATCTTAAGTGTATGGTAAATAATCTTTTGCATTAATGTCTGCATATGAACATAATAATTGCATTTATTATCATTCCTCTGTTGTGATCTTTTCATTAAACAAATATCTTTGTGGCAGGCAAATTCAGATGATAATCATTCCCCTTCAGATAAGAAGAGTGGCTTAAAAGGAATTCCGTGGACGGATTTCTCAAGAAGTGGTTTTAGTCTTGGGAGGGACCGTTCTTCGATGGGCAGGATATCTGGAAAAAACAACTCTGGAAAGGAAGGTGACAAGTCCGAACCAGTTCGTAAGAGCAAGAGAGTACCTAAGAGGCGTGTTCTTGATGGAGAATTTGGAGATGATGAGGAGGATGATGAGATTCGGTATCTGGAAAAACTCAAAACATCGAAGGTTACTGCAGGGTATAGAGAAGATGATGAAGAGACAAGCAAGAAACATAAAAAACTTTCTGCAGTTTCTAATATTGATAATGCCGGTGCATCAAGGTTGGGCAAAGACCTTAAGAGGAAGTCGAGAACAGATAGAGTATCTGGAGACACTGATTATGAGGAAGAAGAAGATTCATTATCTGATGGTGAGCTTGAAGGTAAAAAGAAACAAAAGAAGGAAGCTGTTGATTCTTTGATGGATGGTAAGAGGGAAATGACTCTCACAACACGTCAACGGGCCCTTCAGTCAAGCAAAGATGCTTCTTCTTCCCCTGGTGCAAGCTTAATTGAGTTTCCAAATGGATTACCACCTGCACCACCTAGAAGTGAGCTTTTCTGCCATAATTTCATACACTGCAAATTCTTTTGTTATATAGTTAATTGTAATATTTCCATTTTATGATTGTTGTGGTTGACCACAGAGCAAAAGGAGAAACTTACAGATGTGGAGCAGCAACTGAAGAAAGCTGAGGCTGCTCAGAGACGAAGAATGCAAGTTGAGAAGGCTGCTAGGGAATCCGAGGTATGTTCTATCTTGCTTTTTATTGTTCATCATTGTTTTTTAATTACTTAAGGGCTCTAGGAGTGCAACCAGCTTTTTTGGTTGAATTATGTAGGCTGAGGCTATTAGAAAAATACTTGGTCAAGATTCCAGCAGGAAGAAGCGGGAAGACAAAATAAAGAAACGCCAAGAAGAATTGCAACAGGTATTGAAAACTATAAGTTGATCTCCTTCCCTCCCTTCCTCACTCGCCTCTGTTTGTTTGACCGTCTGTAAAGTGCTCTAGCAGTTCAATCTTTTCACTCACGGTACTTTATGATGCAGGAGAGGGCCGCTAACGCTTTGATGCTTCCATCAAACACCATCAGATATGTGACGGGCCCAGAGGGGACTGTAGTGACATTTTCCAATGATATGGGTCTCCCCACTTTATTCAACTGTAAACCCTGCAGGTAATCCATTTTCTTGCACATTATACTTAAGATTTATGCTGCTTTGCTGAGGGTCGGTCTTAACATCTTGTGCTATGGGAATTCAGCTATCCTCCTCGGCGTGAGAATTGTGCGGGTCCATCATGTACCAACCCATACAAGTATAGGGATTCTAAGTCAAAGCTTCCTCTTTGCAGTCTTCAGTGCTACAAGGCAATCCAGAAAGAGAGGCTAACAGAAACTACGTGCTAATCAGGGGCGGGACATGGAAGGGACTAAGATGGCCATCTCCCCTGCAAACTTTTGAAAAGAAAAAAATGCGAAATAAGTTAAATATGTGTCACTTGTAA
Source organism: Dryas drummondii (assembly GCA_003254865.1). Classification (NCBI taxonomy): domain Eukaryota; kingdom Viridiplantae; phylum Streptophyta; class Magnoliopsida; order Rosales; family Rosaceae; genus Dryas; species Dryas drummondii. Next base: position 64,910 of record QANW01004282.1, read on the forward strand.
AAATACTTAATTCTTCTCTTCTATTATATTCTTCTCATGATAGAGTTTCTCAATAAATGAAATCAAATATCACCTAGTTCAAACCTCACAATATCATTTAATTGATTAATATTGTTTTTAAGAGTGTGTTTATGTGAATCCAATTATTTTATATCTTATTCTTAACCCAACTTCATTTTTATAATTTTTTTTTCTCCACATTTAAACTAGTAACAAACTGCAAAAAAACAATAAAGAAATAAGAATATCAGACTTCAGACCATTTCACATTTCCAAAATTAAAAAAACAACTGGACCTCTCAAAGCCTAATTTGTTAGTTTGAAACTCTTAACCTAAAACTAATGTAATATAATCAGTTCATGAACAGTTAAATATCAGTTAACAAAATAGTATACAATTACTCAAGCGAGGTAATACAAAGTGGTAATGATGATTAGTGCAATAAATGTGTAAACCTAAAAACTAGGGGGTTGTCCCCAAAGAAATTTCTCGATTTCAACTTGTATCGAAGTCTTGAGTTGTTTTTTTTTTCTTTATCGCATGTCGCTTCTTAGTTTTCAAATTTGAGAAAGAAATTTCTCGATTTCAACTTGTATCGAAGTCTTGAGTTGTTTTTTTTTTCTTTATCGCATGTCGCTTCTTAGTTTTCAAATTTGAGATTTTAAAGGAGTTTGTAGATTTCATAAATTTTATGAATTCTTATTGACTTTTATTAAATTCATCAAAATCTTAAAAAAAATGGCTGAAATTCTTGTAACCTTTGTTATGTGAGCAAAATACATCCAAACCATCAAAATTACCACTTTTAATGAAATTCATGAATTTTTTATTCGTGGTAAACAAACGATGGAACACTATTGGGCTACCTTTTATTGGGCCATGGGCTTTAGGCTTTACTGGACAGAAATGCCCAATCCGGATTGAGGGCAATGGAAATGTGATTTGCGGTGGAAGATATTAGACTGAAAATTAAGGTGGTAAGGTGTTGCTTGCTTCAACACTCCACTCTGCACACTCTGCCGTCGTGAGCCGTGAGCTATTTCGCAGATAAGCCGCCAACGATTTTAATTTCAAAACGTAAACCAAACAACAATGGCGCAGACGTGCGTTTCCACTTCGGCCTCGTCTCTCAGATTCAACTCCCTCCTCTTCGCCCCAAACCCTAGCTCTTCTCTCCAACCACAGACCCTCTCTATCCCCTTCCAACGCTTTTCTTCCAGGTACTTTCTAACCACCTCAACCTCAATCTCTATGTTTTCTTTTTAACTTTTCTTTTTTCGATGTTTGGTTTCCGAGAATATGAATTCATTTCTAATTTTGAATTTTTTATCTTCATTATTTAGTGAATCTCACATTTCTAATCTTAATAGAGCTATTTTGATTGGCCAAGATAAGAAATTTCAGACTTCATAATCCGAAAAAATAACTGCAAACTCAAACTTCTGATTAATTGCTGACAAAACTGATGGGGATAATGAAAGTGATACTACGAGTTCTATTTATATGTATGGTCTTCGGTGTTGTAATGTTTATCTAAAAGTTTGGGGAACTTCTTCAGCTTGAGCTCAATTAGGAGGTCATGCTTAGAGTTTCCAAACATCTGGGATTAAACAATTTCGAAACTTTTCTCCTTACCCAATTCTGTACATTTTGTATATCTACTGTATTCATGAAAATTTAGCAAATGTTACCACAACATAAAGGAAATATTTTGGCTTTCTTTTCATTTTATTGGTGTCAGATAGAACATTGAGGTTTTGATGTTTTGCAGGAAATTGAAAAAGTTAGCTGGGAATGGCAAAAACCTCCCGAGTTCGCCAGTGAAAGCTGTCTACTCTGGTGAATTTTGGGCACCAGATAGGAGTTCTTGTCCAGGAATTTGGTCCATAAGGTGGGTTTAGATTTGATTCATGCCTCCTGCATGATTAGTTTTATCTTGGATAAGTTCAAGTTCATTTATTTTACTTATGTCAGTTTGAATATGATGTTTTAGGGATGATTTGCAAGTTCCATCTTCGCCATACTTTCCTGCATATGCACAGGGACAGGGGCCACCCCCAATGGTGCAAGAACGCTTTCAAAGTGTTATTAGTCAGCTTTTCCAGCATGTAAGGTGGTAGCTTAGGTGAGTTCTGAACTTCTAGTTACTATCTTTTAACTCATGGTTTTGTTGTCATTTTGACTCTCAGAGGATAATACGTTGTGGAGGAGCTGTTGATGATGACATGGCAAATATAATTGTTGCTCAACTTCTTTACCTTGATGCTGTTGATCCTAAGAAGGTGTTGTGTTTATACTATTTTATTATTGTTCCTGGTTCCAGTCTCTGTCTGTCTGTCTGTCGCTCTCTCTCTCTCTCTCTCTCTCTCTCTCTCTCTCATGCATGCATCTTGCAATGATTTTTGGTAAGGTAAAGACCATTGTGCAATAAATTGATCAGTTTATGTGTCTTCTGATTTCTTAACAGGATATTATCATGTATGTAAATTCACCAGGAGGATCTGTTACTGCTGGTATAATCTATCCTAGGAAACTGCCTTGCTATTTTTGCAATTTTTGTTCATAGGACAGTTGTTGCTGATTACTTGACTGACTTGCTTTTTATCTGCTTAGGTATGGCTATCTTTGACACTATGAGGCATATCCGACCTGATGTCTCCACTGTATGCGTTGGACTAGCAGCTAGGTACATTCCTTCTCTTCTCCTGTTACTATTAACGGGTCTTCCAAGTGTGTGTCTGTATGTGTTTGGTGTTAACTTGCATAGATATAAGGTACCAGTGTTGGTAATGCAAATTTATTCGAAGCGTATATCTTTTCCTGCCTCCCAGATACTTTTGACTTGATTTACTTAAACTTTTGTTTTCTTTCCCTCTTTTTCTTATCTTTGTGTGTGGGACAGCTGAAATTTATATTCTTCATTGGGTTTTTCTCCCATTTTTCATTAAATTTTAAGGGTGATATTTTCATTATTCTTGTGGCTGCATGAGACTGAGGCAAATTTAAGCTTGAAGTGTTACTTATTTTGTGAAAGATTTCATTTGCTACTTGTAAGACTGTAATTTGGTAATATTGTATTACTGAATGGCTATGTATTTAGAATCTGAAAGAGGTGTTTGTTGATGGCAATAATTCTTACTTTTTGTTAATGTTGGCATCAAAAACAATGTTTATCACCACTCACCATTAATTGATATATATATATTTGCTTTTCCATAAACAGTATGGGGGCTTTCCTGCTCAGTGCTGGTACCAAAGGTAAGCAATTCCTGTGGACCTGTGACTTGTATAGTTTATGGTTTATGTATCCTTAAGTTTACTAAATATGTTTGCATTACTTCACTGAAGGAAAAAGGTACAGCTTGCCAAATTCGAGGATAATGATCCATCAGCCTCTTGGTGGAGCTCAAGGTGGGCAAACTGACATAGATATTCAGGTATGTTATTTGTTTCCATTTTTGAACCCTCTATCCATGTCGGTCAAAAGCCATAGAGAAATATCTCTGTATATAGTTGGACCTCATGTTACTTTAACAATCACATCTTGCTTAAACTTTTATGGCTGGCCTATTATACCTGTCTATTTTGGTAGTCCAGGCTTTGAATATTATATCTAAAACTCTTGATGCTTGAAAATTTTTAACCCATCATAATTGTGGCATAATATGCTTGGATTTGGACTAGATGGATTTAATTATTGTACAAATTTTCCATTTATTTCCTAGTACACATCTCTAAATAGTTTTTACTAATCAAAGGAAAAAAAATCTCTAAATTGTTGGCATGCTGTGCAGGCAAATGAAATGCTGCATCATAAGGCAAACTTAAACGGTTATCTTTCCTACCACACTGGTCAAAGTCTTGCAAAAATCAATCAAGACACGGATCGTGATTTCTTCATGAGTGCGAAGGAAGCCAAAGAGTATGGGCTCATAGATGGAGTGATAATGAATCCTCTCAAAGCTCTCCAACCTTTGCCACCCCCGACTGAGAGTAAAGATGAATCTGCTGAGCAAACTGTTGCGGACAGTAAAGCTGAATCTGCTGCCTGAACTTCTCTGTGTGCTGCAAGTTGGCAATGTTGTAGAGTTGTACGAGAAGGAGAATGATATTTACGGAGTAACTTTTAAATGCTGAATGATGTTGATATCCGTCTGTCAGCGAAAAGAAATATTAGTTTTGCCGTTGATCCCTCTGAACAAATAATGATTGAATTTTGAAAAAATAGAAAATTCTGTTTCTTTTCTCTTGTTCTTTGAGCATTCACTTCAGTTATGATGATAGTGATGACAACTGCTGTGGTGATTGGCATGCTGGTTCTTCATAGTCATTCTTTGTGAATCAATACGTCTTTCTCACATAACCTCCTTCACAAGTTCACAGTCTTCACATTCGATTTGGATAAAGCCACTTTTTTTTTTTTTGGGATAAAGCTACTTTAATAACTGTGGTGATTAACTTCTTTTTTTGGCTAATTATGATGTTAAATTTGTGTGCTAATGAAAATGATATTAAAGCTGTGATTAAACTCCAGTCTATTACTGGTTCCTACCACTTGATGCTTGGCATCTTCAAATCTATGTGACGTGCACGTTACGTGCCTTAGATAGATACATAGTCCCGGAGATTTGACGACTATGTGTGATTTGAGTCCTATAGTCCTATACTATACGGTATGGGGACTTGTTAGTTTCATGTTTGGCCTTTTGTACAGGGAATCTGTAACGGAAAACACCAAAAAACAAATGTAACATAGAATTGTAGTTGCTAGATTCCCGAACCTGATCCTATTTTTACTAAAAGAAAAAGAAGCAAAATGACAAAGAAACAAACAACTTACTCTCCCCACCAAATCAACCACCCACCTATTAACATTTAAAAAGAGCTAGCTTCTGTCGATCACACAACCAAAAGCAGGACGTCTCTTCCACCAAACCAAACCACTCAAGAAAAAGAAACACCTCATCTCAACAAAGATGTTTGAGCACTCGTGGACCTCGTGCCATCTTTAATTTACTTATAATAACCTCTCTCTCTCTCTCTCTCTCTCTCTCTCTCTCTCTCTCTCTCTCTCTCTGTTAGTGTTGAAGCAGTGATTTAAAGATGACATCCACCCAACCCCCCATTAACTTTTGCCCATGAGTCTTGACAAAGTGAAGCAACTTTCTCATTTTGTGAACCCAAAATAGAAATATTCTAAAACATGCCGACTAGGAACCACCGCCGGTAGTGGGCATGAACATGACATATATTAACAATTTAGCTAGGTACATTGTTCAAAGGCTACAAACACTAAAACACTAAACACTTGGATCAAGAAGGGACAGGAGGAATCCTTTCAAGGGAAACATTGCTCCTCATGAAGCTTGGGAAAGATGAAGATGTGGGCAATTCTTCAAGCTCATCAAAGACATCATTTTCTTCTGATTTGGGTGTTGAGAAGCTCATGAGCTGAGAATAAGAGAGGGGCTCTTCATCCAAGAGGAACCCAAGATTGTCATGGTCTTCTTCTTGGTCAATCATAATGTCTTGGGAACATCTAATTGGGGACTGAATGTAGTGGAAATGATCATGATCACCTGCATCTTCATCACTTGCCATTCTAGGATGGTCTTCTTTCCCTTGTTCTTGTTCTTGATCTTGCTCTTGCTGTTCCTGCTTTGGTTCTGCAGGGACATGATCCTCAGTGGGTTGCATTTGGGGTTCTTTTGGTGATTGGATAAGGTTATTGGTGGAGACATCAGGATCTGGATGGTTATGGCTAGAAGTGTAGGTGATGATAAGCACTGAAGCATCAGTTTTGCTTCTCTCCACTTGTTTTTTGGCAGAACAACCCTTTGATGTACTGCACCTATAGTACCCCCTGCATATATATCATCATTAAGTACTACTGTCAAGAAAACAGAATCCTTGTGAATCTTTTTTGTGAAAGTATTTGGCATAACAGAAACCCACTCCAACCTTGCCAATTCAATGATATGATCAGAGATGACAACATGAGTCCCTTTGGGACTTCAAATATTTCATTAAGATGTTAATTAAAAGAGGCCAATTATTATTCATGAGCAAAAGAAAAATAAACCTTGGATAAGGAGATCCCTTTATAGGTTTTTGACCATACTTCCTCCATGACCAAAGATCAGAAGGGGGCCCTTCATTCTTTAGTTTCCCCACATTTGCTGCTATCTTCACTGTCACAACAGTCTTCTGATTAGCCACCTTCCTGTAATAGTACCTTAAAAATAGTTATATGCAAGTTTCAAGTGAATTTAAAACCCTAGAGATCAAACTGCAGTCTGAAAAAATCACTGCAGGTGTATAAAAAACGTACCCTCCAAATCAAGTTATACATATAAAAAAGCTGGCCTACCTTCTTTTGGATGCCTGAGTCTCTGGCCTGAGTTCTTTTGAAACTTCTGAGTCCGGTACCGGAGAAAGCTGGGTTCCATTTCCATCCATGTGCACTTGTTCTACTTCTGCTTCCTCCTTGGTCTTCTATCTTCTTTCTGTACTCTGAGATGAAAGGGTTGAGTAATACTAGAAAATTTTTTTCTTTTTCCTGGGGAGAAGTTACAGAAGCAATAAGTGTAAAGAAATGGATCAAGATCAGAACTGTAATTGATTAAGAGAGAGAGAGAGAGAGAGAGAGAGAGAGGAGAGCAGAAGGATAAGCTAGAGATGACAAAACCCCAAGTTGCTTTCTCTCTTTTCTTTTCACTCATTTAATATAAAGCTAAGAAGTATATGCACATATCACCATTCACCACCTTCCCCCCTAGGTAGGTTAGCCCCACCCCCACCATCCAATATTATAGCCCACCCCATTAGAAGTTTAGAACCATGCAAGGGACTTTTGATATTTCCTTGGACAAAACATGTTGGCCCCCCATATACACCTTTTAATGCTCCATACAATCAATGGATTTGGTAAATATATATATATATGTAACAAGCAGTAGTGAATATCCAATATCAAATGTCCAAAACCCAAAAGTTTAAGTTATTAAAGGAATACGCCCATGTCCAATTCCAGGTTAGCTATTGAAGCTCAAAGACAGATATGTATATATATATAATATATGATCATATATAGGTAAATAAAATGGACAAGTACTGTCTCAAACCACTACAGATAATAAATATATTTAATTCTACTTATGTTGAATCTTTGTACTACATATATCTTTTGTATTTATGTTACCTCACAGGCTCACATCTTTAAAACTCTCTCAGCCTTGCACTATTTTAATACACTATCTGCGGTTTCCCATGTGAATGATAGGACAAGCCAGAACCCCACGACCAGACCAAACCAAATTTAGTGCAAAGACAGATGTGGAACTTTAAGGCAAGATAGATTTACCCTTTGCTTAATTTACTGAATTTGGGGGGTGACATGGGCACATTTTACCTCAGTGTTTATTTCAGAGATTAAAGTAGAAAGGACGGAGGAATAAAATTTTGGGTTTCGAGTAAATTTTGATGGAAATTTCGATGAAAATTTCGAAGATTTTTAAATTTCGACAGAAATTAAACGGAAATGATAGAAATTACTATCAAAGTACGGAAATTTTGAATGAAACTTTACTATATATTTATTTGACATATTATCTACTATATTGATAAAAAACATTGAAGAAACCAAATTATATAGTAAGTTTCATGTGATATAAGATGAATATAATGCGCGCTGAAGGTAAATACTATGAAATAAAATTAGTATAATTAATAAATAAAATTAATATATTATTTATACTCTATAATATATACACTAAATTCTATATACTTTATAATCTATACTCTATATTATTTAAGATATCGTATAGAATATTAGGGTTTAGGTCCTTTAGGATATTTTTAATTATTTTTTA